>JXSR01S011047.1:8598-18710 GCA_000969725.1 Ophiothrix spiculata
CCCCCCGCACCGTAGGCCTACACAAATTAGTTAAGTTTCCCATGATGATGATGATGCTGTCTGCTCCCTGGATCATCCCGTATCATGGTGATAATGTCAGGTTTTTTTCCCGTAGTCCCCGCTAGATGATTAGAGCATACTATTTAGAACTTATTAAACCTTTTGTCGTACATTGATAATGTTTAATTTATTTTAATGTTTAGTTTGATTTTCCCGTAGCCTTAAACCTGGGTTTCCCCGTCCCGTACGTGAATATAAAAAATAGTTTAATTTTCCCCGCAAATTTTTTTTTTTTGATGTTCTCATTCTGTATATCATCCTGCATTTCTGATTACATATTTTCCCTGTGATGCTCTCTGCTCCCGTGAATCATCCCATATCATTGTGATAATCCTGCAACAAGTTCCCTGTTTTCCCTGTCAGTTTTTTTTCCCCGTAGCCTTAAATATGGCTCTCCCCGTCCCGTACGTGAATACACAAAATAATTTAATTTTCCCCGTATAAAGGGTTTTTTTAATGTTCTCATTCTGTATAGCATCTTGCACCGGTGCACTTGCCTAGTAACCTACCAAAACCCTGTACATGAATTTACGCAAAATAGCAGGCTTAACTGGGATTTTTCCCCGCAAGTTTTATTACGGCGTGTTGCTACGGCGTGCATGACGCAATGTCATAGGATGCGTTTTGTTTACACGCGCACTCGCCTGGTAACGACTAAATCATTTTCTAGCTCAAAATGGTCCAAAAATACTGTTTTTTTTTGCACTTTTTGAAGCAACCCATTGACGGTTTTCGACCAAAAAAAGTTCATGTCACTCTTATGTGTTTTCCATTATCTTTCCCATAAATTTCGCTCCGTTTAGATCAAAATTCGCGGAGCTTATTGTGAACATGGTCACACACACACAACATTTCCCAAATTATAGTAAGATACAAGGAAGTTAGCTCAGCAGTACTTCTTCAACCACTTTTGAACCTGTACATTGCAGGTTAAATTGCAGGTTGTAACATTGTATGTCCCTGGATCTGTTAGTTTAGTATATTAATAATCCATTGACTGTCGCAGTTCAATAGTTGGCATGTAATAACACTTGAATTTTCTGGGAGATCTATGGTGATTTTGACACAATTATTAGTCCAGGTTAAATATTTTTCCTACCTATGTGAAGTTAGAATGACTGAGCGTCCCTCTCTGACAATACTTGTGATACAATTCCACAGAGATCGTCTTGCTTTAGGGTCCATCCCTGTAGTTGGCTCATCCTGCGCAAAATGGACAATAAAATATTGGGAAAAAAACGATAGTTAACAGCAAATTTCAACCTACAGTAATGACTACCATGTTATCATATAAATTTATATTTAACTGATAGAAAAAAAATAACATAAAATAAGTGACAATTTTTTTTGAAAAATCATGCCAAGAATTTTGAATATGCTTCGAGATGTGAGTGCTAGAAAGTCGTATCTGCAATAGCTACCATTTATCATTAATTTGGATAGCACACTGTATAATCTCCAGTCTTGGTGATGGCGTCACCTGAAGAACCATTTCAAGAGCCATAGCACTGACATATGTGATGGCTCACCCCGAGAGGGAGGACTTTGCAGATGATATCAATTTTGATTTTATTATTTCATCTGTTACAGCATTTTCTAAGCTTTAAAATGACACCTCACTTGTTGAATTTGATCAATGTGATCAAATTTTACAACAGAAAATCTGCTGAAAATTCTTATTATTTTCTTTATATTTTGCTGCCTATTTTCATCAGTTTCTCGAAAAGTGTTCTGTCGCAAAGTCCCCCTTTTCGGGGTGAGTCATCACATATGGCAGGGAAATTTTTGGGGATTTTTCAGATTCTAGTGACTAGGTGTTAAATAAATATAGCTTAAGGTAAGGCAGCCATTGCAGATACGACTATCTTGCACTCACATGACGATTTGATTGTATACTCAGGTTCATCAATATTGATTGGTCTACACGTGATTAAATCACTAACTGAGCACAGGGGCCTATTTCACAAACGTCTTAATCCATTGCAAATGCCAAACTTCATCGCAAAAGCGAGATATCATCGCAAATTTGCGATGGACTTCCCGAAACCGATTTCACTTAGATTTGCGATGAAAACAATCATCGCAAACCATTTGCGAGCAATATCTTGCGAGTGCTTATAAGTATCCGCAAAGAAAACATCGCAAATGGAAGTCATCGCAAATTCTTGATATCACGTGATGTTATTTCGCCCCATATTTGGACGAGATCATCGCAAAATTTGCGATAGCCTCGTCCATGGAGATAAAAGTGAAAAGATGTTAGTGAAATGAGAAAGTCATCGCAAATGATATTTGCGATGGCTTCTCATTTGCGAGAGCGTCTGCAATCATCGCAAAAAATAATGTTAGTGAAATTGGCCCCAGGTTAACTTACCAAGAATACAACAGGTGGGTCTCCAATGAGAGCAATGGCAGTGGACAGTTTGCGCTTGTTCCCTCCGCTGTAGGTTCCAGCCGATCTCTCTGCATACTGGCGCAGACCGAGCTTACGTATTCCCCAATCTGCAACCTGATAAACAGTGTTTAAGAAAATACAGATCAAAGCATATTAATATTTCAAGTGATGGCCTCCCTCGAAATGAGCAAATGCAAATTTCAATATTGAAGTTATTGTATGTTTTAATTCTTCATATTTTCATCTTTCAAATTATACAAAGTATGTCTGTCATTTCCATTTAGAGATCAAAATGCAACTCGGTCAACAAAATACTAGTAATCATATTAGCTGCAACCTGAGTTTAGAGTTGTAATCAATTAACCTTGAATAATTACACTTCACATCATAATAGACTTTCCAAACCCAGGTATAGTTAAAAGAACATGCATGAATTTGTTTTTCATCAAATTTAGAGAGCTTCCTAAGTTTGTACAATCCCTCCTCTCTATTCATAAGCTTACCCTGGGTATATCTTCTTCGGGTACACCTCTCAATCGAGCATAGAACTTAAAATGATCACACCCTGTCAGCAGGATATCAAGATGTCAAATTAAGTAAGATACCTATTTCATTACCAAGTTTGTACAATCCCTCTTCTCTATTCATAAGCTTACACTGGGAATATCTTCTTGTGGTACACCCATTGAGCATAGAATTTAAAATGGTCACGCCCTGTCAGCAGGCCATCAAGACATCTAACAAAGCAAGCTACCAATTCACTGACCAAGTTTGTACAACCCCTCCTCTCTATTCATAGCTTACTCTGGGAATATCTTCTTGTGGTACAGACATTGAGCATAGAACTTAAAATGATCACGTCCTGTCAGCAGGACATCAAATTCAGTAAGCTACCTATTTTGTTACCAAGTTTGTACAATCCCTCTTCTCTATTCATAAGCTTACCCTGGGTATATCTTCTTGAGGTACAGACATTGAGAATAGAACTTAAAATGATCACATCCTGTCAGCAGGACATCAAGACGTCAAATTAAGTAAGATACCTATTTCGTTACCAAGTTTGTACAATCCCTCTTCTCTATTCATAAGCTTACCCTGGTAATATCTTCTTCTGGTACACCTCTCAATCGAGCGTAGAACTTCAAATGTTCACGTCCCATCAACGGGACATCAAGACATCAAATTAAGGAAGCTACCTATTTCGTAACCAAGTTTGTACAATCCCTCGTCTCTTTTCATAAGCTTACCCTGAGAATATCTTCTTCTGGTACAACCATTGAGCATAGAACTTAAAATGATCATGCCCTGTCAGCAGGACATCAAGACGTGAAGTAAGCTACCTATTTCGTAACCAAGTTTGTACAATCCCTCCTCTCTATTCATAAGCTTACCCTGGGTATATCTTCTTGTGGTACACCCATCGAGCATAGAACGTAAAATGATCACGCCCTGTCAGCAGGCCAACATGACATCAAATTCAGTAAGCTACCTATTTCGTAACCAAGTTTGTACAACGCCTCCTCTCTATTCATAAGCTTACCCTGGGTATATCTTCTTGTGGTACACCCATCGAGCATGATCACGCCCTGTCAGAAGGCCATCAAGACATCAATCTACGAGGTATACCAACTCACTGACCAAGTTTGTACAACCCCTCCTCTCTATTCATAAGCTTACCCTGGGTATATCTTCCTGTGGTACACCCATCGTCAGCAGGCCAACATGACATCAAATTCAGTAAGCTACCTATTTCGTAACCAAGTTTGTACAACCCCTTGTCTCTATTCATAAGCTTACCCTGGGTATATCTTCTTGTGGTACACCTCTCAATGGAGCGTAGAACTTCAAATAATCACGTCCTGTCAGCAAGACATCAAGACATCAATCTATGAGGTATACCAATTTACTAACCAAGTTTGTACAATTCCTCCTCTCTATTCATAAGCTTACCTCTCAATCGAGCATAGAACTTAAAATGATCACGTCCTGTCAGCAGGACATCAAGACGTCAAATTAAGTAAGCTACCTATTTCGTGACCAAGTTTGTACAATCCCTCTTCTCTATTCATAAGCTTACCCTGGGAATATCTTCTTCGGGTACACCTCTCAATCGAGCGTAGAACTTCAAATGTTCGCGTCCCGTCAGCAGTTCATCCAACGCGTCAAACTGAGGGCAGTATCCCATGCTCTGGTTCACCTCCTGCATGTTTGTCAGGATGCTGTGCGTATTGACGTACGCCCTCCCACTGGTCACGCTGGTATCGCCGGTGAGCATCTTGAAAGTTGTCGTTTTGCCGGCACCATTAACACCCAGAAGGCCAAAACACTAAATAACAAGAAATTGGAATGGAGATTAGTCAGGCTACTCAAATGCAGGGTTGTAAAAAAGGTAAACATTTATTTTTTATCACTTTTTATCAAGAGGTGTAGTTAGTCTATCTAGATGGACCTTGCAAGCGAACGAGAAGCTTGAGGTCCATCAACTTACAACAAACCCTGCCTTGGAAATCCAAGGCAAGTGAAATCGGATACCACCCTTTAACCCAAGAAAGAGCAGGTTGTGATAACCTTTGCCTTTCTTCTATTATTTAAGTCTGAGTCAAATATAACCATGTATTACATAAACCCTCTATTTATAGCATTGACTGTTCACTAATTTTCTGTAAGAGAAATCCAGGAGGAGATTTGGTGTGTAAGTTGATGGACCTCGCGTCTATGGTGCTCGCTAGCTTGTGAGGAACATCTAGATGGACTAGGTGTAGTCGGCAAATGGGAAAACTTAAATGATAACCATACAGAGAGAAAAGAGAGAAAGCTGTTAGAGGGATGAATGAAAATGAAACAAAATAAAATGGAGACAATAAGAAAAATGGAGACTGAGAAGGGAAAATGGAAAAGAATTAGATAAAGAAACAAAAATTGAAGAGAGAAGGAGAAAAGTGGATGAACGGAGTTAAGTATGAAGAGACATACATTGTACATTTTTTGTGCCCTTGAAATGCAATGAATGTTTTTGGTGTTATCTTTGGTATTATTCGCTTTTTTTTACGGAAATAAAGCGTATTGTAAATCATCTGTGTTTTACATACCTCTCCTCTGGGGATCCCTACACACATTCTGTTGACAGCTGTCATTGGACCACGACTAGTACGGTATACCTACAAAGACATAACAGATAATATATCAACGGTTCAGATTTAAAGAGAAAAACCTTGTAACTATGTTTAAATGCTTAATTGGGTAAACAACTTGCACCAAAATGCTAGTTGTCTTATCCTTGCAGAAAATTTTGCTTGAAAGAGAAAATTATGTGTTTAACGCATCACGTCATGTATATTAGAACCATATGCATAACTATGAATTTTACATAAGTGAAAAATTAGTTTGTCAAAACCATGTTTGTACTCACGTATTTAATATTTCGTCTCACATCGTCAGGAGACTTCGTCAGAATGACCATCTGATCCACTTTGCCGGGAAATGTGACGTATATTCCTAAACTCTTTCACAGTCACAGATTTTTTGATGGCAGGTGTTAGTAGTGGATCATATACGTGACTAAGAAGGTAGGTGCCCTCCTCTCTGTTGAGTGTCTTTGTGCCCCACCTCCTTATCTCAATGTCTTCTCTTATTTCACGCGACTTTTTGTCATGTTCTTTACCAAGGATTTTGGGCTCCTCCCAGTTGATAACATGGTTGGCCCGAGCTACATGGTCTGAAGTGGATCAGATGGTCATTATGACGAAGTCTCTTGACGATGTGAGACGAAATATTAAATACGTGAGTACAAACATGGTTTTGACAAACTAATATTTCACTTATGGATTTCAACCAAACCTGATGAATCTATTCACCGATATGAATTTTACCTTCTCCTCAAATTTAGTTTTTGTCAAAGAAAATGGAAATGATGACAATGAGTTTTTAAGTCCCGTCCTCCTTACCTTAGTGAGGCTTTCAATCCTGACCATATTCTCAGTGGCTATTCTATATAAAACACTCCCTCCCTGCCTACCTTAGCGAGGCTTTCATTCCTGACTGTATCCTTAGTGGCTTTTCTAGATAAAACACTCCCTCCCTGATTACCTTGGTGAGGTTTTCAATCCAAACCATATCCTCAACGGCTCTTCAAGACAGCACACCCACTCCCTGCTTACCTTACTGAGGTTTTCAATCCGAACCATATCCCAGTGGCTCTTCCAGATAGCACTCTTTGTTTTTCTTTCTCAACATCATCATCTACTTCTTCTGAGGAGCCTCTTGGTGTTTCAACATGTCTGGAGAGTATACATGAAAAAATTAGATCAAAATTTGGCAATCATGTAGACTGGCATGTTTTACTAGTTGCTATTGCATCTTATTATGTGATTCATTTCGGCAAAAGGTACTTTTTTCAAAGAACTATGGAAGCAAATACAAAATAGGCTTGAAGAAAATAAATGGTTGTGGTACTACTATGCAATTAGGCCTAAAAAAATAAATAGTTTGTTTGCCCTCCAGTGGAAAAATTAAAATATTTGGTCGGTCGGTTGATCTTTTTTTTTTTACTCTGCACATATATTTTAAAGAATGATCTCATTCCATGCAGTTTATCGCGAATACCAAGCAATGCAGGGCTTCATCAAAGATTGTGGGTCATTACTTAGAGTAAATATGCATTTTATACTACTAATTGTGACTTTATAGTACTAAATTTTACATTTTTTGTTGAAAATATTGAGTTTTCATATTTTAGGCGTTTAAAGAAAATAAGCTAAAATACCCAACCCAATCTTTTTGGCATTTTAGGGTCCATCGCAGAGGGCAAACAAACATTTTTTTTTTGCCTTATCTACCTGTAGGGAATTATAAGCAATTTGATCAAAATTTGGAAATTGCTACGCAGATATTGATTACTATTCTTATTGCACTAGAAATGATAACATATTAATAGATTTTATAGTGTTACATTTCACATATAAGGTATTCAGATATTACAGAGTTAAGATGCACATTACAAAATACACAGCATGCTTTTAAAAAGGCACATCACATATATATAAATGCTAATATTATTTCTACAGACTAATCAAAAAGTTTTGATGTCCCCTTTCCCATAAAAAATATATTTAAAAAATATTGACTGCTCATGAGGGCAATAGTAATGACTATTGTCCTGAAATAATCTTGAGACTATATACTATTTCCAAGACCAAAGGTTGAGGGAAATAGTCTGATATAATGTCAAGATCAATGAGGCAAAATAGTTTTTTATATTGACAGAATGAAAGAGCAGTCAATACTTGTTTTACATGCCCATTTTGTTTTGAGAGGGGAATAACTTACTATTGACTGGCTCAAATCATGCAACACAACATTAAAGGGACTAGCCTAAATTTCTCGTTTCTCATTCAACTTTTTATAACCTGATTTTGACATATTTGGAAGGTCCATTCAAAATTTTATCTTACTTAACTCACTTCATATATCTTGGTACGAGAGCTATTTATAAGGAGATATTGTTGCTTCAAATAAATAAAATAATTCCTTATAAAAGTTCTAAATATCGGATTTTCATCAAGTTTTTTGCTAATGAATAAAGGAAATGGTAGTTCTAACTTGTTCTGTAAGTTTAAGCTTCTTAGCCTGCAGATATTTGTCAAAATGGCAACTTTTATATGGGGGGGGGGTGCCCCACCCCTACCCATGGACTTTGACAGCTTACCCTCCCCCAAATAAAATCTGAATCTGAATCCATCTAAGATGGTACCCCAACCTTTTTTCAACAAAATAACCTCAAAGGATGTAAAAACAATAACATAGATGCCCGGGGTCACTTTGTTTTGCATTTTGGGGCAATCGGCGACAATCCATTACGGGGAACCCCGGCCCCTTAGGTGGATGAGGGTTAAGAATTAAGTCGAAAGTGAAATCTAGGCTAGTGTTTTTAAGGGAAAATTACCACATTGATCCTTACCGCAAAAAGAAATCTCCCCTTTTGAAGAAAAAAAAAAGATATACAATTAATGACCGACCATTCTTTTTATATTACATGAGCAGTAAGAAATACTCTGTGGAAACATGTATACAACAATTTTTAATACAACCGACAATAATCGGATAATATGGGACTCAAACGGTACACCCATATTATTTTTACGTAGCTTTAAAATTGCAAAGCATAAAAAAGATCTCACTAGGGCACAGACATCTAATTCCAAAATTCAAGTCTACATTTGACACCAATCTTGGATATGAAGTTAATTTCATGACGATTTTTACAACGTTTTGAACAAATTGTGTAAAATTTAAAATAAAAACAATGATATTTCAGATTAAAGAGACAAAACATTATTTGATTGAAAATTTCTGACAGTGGTACAAATTTGACGACTGATGACCTTTTCTGACCGACTAAGTAAATATTGGGGGTGTGGCTGCACACCCTTACCCCACTGCTACGCTACTGAACAAAATTGTTATTTCTTATTGATCCTGATCCAAGAACAAACTATTTAAAGATAAACCATTTTTGAAAGAGCACCGATGTTTATAGGACACAATCAATGTACCATAAGTTTATGAATGGAGAATTAAGGCTTGGGTAGACCTTTAAATGGCATGAACCGTTTTTGTACATTCAAACTAATTGCATAAACTATATAAAAGTACATTTTTAGAAGCGGATTTTTATCCTGAACATTATGATGATATCAGTTTTTGACCAAAAATGTCAATTTTGGCAAAAAAATGCCAAAAACCGTATTTTTTGCCCCAAAATTTATGGAAAGCTTGACTAAAATTTGCATTTGTGAAATGTTGAACGTTTTTGCTTTTTGGAATCTAGAAACAAATGTCTAGGAAGGGTTTTCTCCATTTTTTTTCCACAAAAAACCCTTCTAAAAACAGTCCCTTCCCAAATATCTTATATTCCCTGATGGCATATTATCTATACAACTTCTTTGGTTTATAGAAGAACCTGTACTCCAACAGAGTGTATGCAAAGAAACTGAAGCCTTCTAAAAACAGTCCCCTCTTAACTATTTTATATTCACCGGTGGCATCTTATCTATACAACTTACTTTGGTTTATAGAAGAACCGGTACTCTAACAACAGAGTGAATGCAAAGAAATTGAAGCCTTCTAAAAACAGTCCCCTCCCAAATATCTTATATTCCCTGGTGGCATCTTATCTATACAACTTACTTTGGTTTATAGAAGAACCTGTACTCCAACAACAGAGTGAATGCAAAGAAGATGAAGCCTTCCAAAAACAGTCCCCTCCCAAATATCTTATATTCCCTGGTGGCATCTTATCTATACAACTTACTTTGGTTTATAGAAGAACCTGTACTCCAACAAAAGAGTGAATGCAAAGAAAATGAAGCCTTCCAAAAACAGGGCAAACAGATTTCTGCCAACAACCTCCCAGTTGAATGGGTTGGGTATAGGAATGTCAACTGTAGAAAGGAAAAAACAAGTAAGTTTTTCATAAAATACTGATATTTCATGACAAATGAGACCGTCCATCCCAAACAAGCTGTAAATGCAGCCTCTTGCCGTTTTCACTTTGTAAGTAAGTTTTTCATAAAATATTGATATTTCATGACAAATGAGACCGTCCATCCCAAACAAGCTGTAAATGCAGCCTCTTGCCGTTTTCACTTTGTTAAATATT
>JXSR01S011047.1:34104-56756 GCA_000969725.1 Ophiothrix spiculata
GGGGTTAACGTACCTTGGTGTTTCTTTCAGTAGCCAGAGAGAGTAAGACATCATAAAGCTCACTGATTGTTTCTTCATCTGGAACCAAATTCTGTTGAGAAAATAGAATAAAAATTGAAAAATTACAGCAACTCAGTGGTGGCTTGCTTTGGTGCACATGATTTTGGGGTGCCTCTTTTTTAATAAAGGGTAAAAGGGATGGTCTGTATATACACAGATCGGAGTGCCAATCATTCTTTCAAAGCGATTGGGCCATATTCCACTATTTCTTGTGTTTGTGGTGAGGAGATCCCCACAACTCCTTTTTCCTCATGTTGTGTTTGTTTCCCAGAATTGGAGAATGCTGGTTCCCATTTGACACCTATACTCTATAAATCTTGAAGTATGCAACAAGCAGCCTATTTACGCACATAAACCAATATGACCATACGCAGAAATAAATTAGTCCGTACTTTTCGAACCCAAACAACGCACCCAATCAAGTTGAATATTCAAATGAACTTATATTCAAGAATTGTCCATCTAGTTGCAACAAAATTAACAAAAAATAATACCAAAATCATGAAAGACTCATGTACCTAATGTATTAATATGCAGTGATTTGGTCTTAATCAATCCTAATCAATCATTACTAGTCTCTTCCACAATACAAAACCACCAATTCACAATGTTGTAGAATATAAGGGATCTTGTAACCGTGACTGATTGCTTGTTGCATATTTCAAGGTTCATAGAGTATATGTGGAGAGGAGTATGAGGGTAAGTATCTTGCTCAAGGAAACTACACACGCCGCATACCGGACTTGAACTCATAACACTCAAGGCCAAAAGATTAAGAGTCTGAGTCAGGGACTTCTACGCGGATAGGCCACGCATGTTCCTAGATATAAGAAAGTTTGAAATCGGCTGGGGTTATGTTACAACAAACAGACACCCAAGGCCCAAAGATTAAGAGTCTGAGTCAGGGACTTCTATGGATAGGCCATGCATGTTCCTAGATATAAGAAAGTTTGAAATCGACTGGGGTTATGTTACAACAAACCTTACCGTGTTTGATCCTGGAATGGGCATTGAATAAGACTGGTTGATTGCTTTCCATTCATCTAGAAGATCCTGGGTTTGATTCCATGTCATCAGTGCTATGTTGTTATATTCACCAAAACTTAGACCTCCCCACCTAGTAAAACACAAAGAATTCAAATTTAAGATTTAATATCTATACAATAACCAGGTGTATCTGATTAACAAGTGCACTGATACAATGAATTAAACTGATTTCAAAAGTTATTGGAAAGAAATTAATTTGTTCAATGCAGTAAAAACTTTACCACGTCTGCTAATTTTGACTGAAAACATTCACTATTTTTACTAAACACTGTAAGAAGGATAAAAATCAACATGACCAGCAAAGTACACACATACAATGATCTCTCTGAATGCAGGAACATAGGCCACTAAGAATCAAAAAGTATCATCCACAATCACTTGTGAAATCAATGCTTTGAAGAATGATAAACATCAGTATTTGCTGCTTCTATTTTTTATTTAAGTTGAGGTTTCTCATTTAAATGATGTGATTACATTTCCAGAAGAAAACCCAATATTCAAGTACGAGAGTGTAAGCTTCTAACTGATATTCATTCTGGCTGAATTTAGTCATCTTTTTTACATCATCAATCGGGGGTGCTCCTCATATATAAAATATGTCAAAGCCAGTCAGCGATATTTCTGCTTGTAAAATTTAATAAGTTATCAGCCATGGGTACCACTGTCAGAGGGTGCTCCTCAATTTCCAAATGCACTCACCTTTTCCAAATAAATTCTGCATTAGTTTTAACAAGCCAGTCACTGATATTTCTGCTGGTGAAGTTCTGTAATATATCAGCTGTAGGTACCAGCATATCAGGGGCTGCCGGACCCTCCGCTCCCTCGGGACACATTAGGTATCCTTTGGAACAGTCACATGTTAGATTGCCATTCAGGTATTGCTTGTTGAGCTCTGGGTCTAGGTAGTGATAGTTGAAGTGATCATCAGCTTGCTCAGCTTGGCATGGAAATCTAGAGGAAAGATGTTTAAGAAGGAAAGTGAGTTGGCATTTATTGTCAGGCATAACAAAAACACTAATTATACAAGACTAACCTCCAAAAGTCCTTCTAAAATATCTATACATTGGGTTTGACGATAGTCTTCAATTATTTAACTGCTAGAAGTGACTATTCACTATTTACAGCAGTACTCTGGTCCTAGAGTTGATGACATATTTTGACATACGGTTACGGTACAGGGGAGGATTCCCCTACTCTTATTTCGAACAGCCATAGCTTAGCCCGTGACGTTCTTTTACATCTGACAGTGTGTCAGGTTACATACACTTCAGATTGGACCGACAGCTTATTGTGCCCTCTGAAGCACGAAGCAAGTAGAGTTAAGTTTCTTGCGTAAGGAAACAAGGAGGCGTGCTGGGCCCAGGACTCGACCTGGCGACAGATTAATGCATGCGATTATGAGTCCAACGCTCTAACCACTCAGCCAAGGTCCCCTCTTAGAAGGTGTGATAATACTAGCCTGATAAAACTTCAGGAGGTGAAATGGGGCAACAAATATTTCTGATTTATTGGAATTATACCCACAATTTTTGTCACTGAAAGACCACAGTTTTAATCCAAAGGGTTACAAGCATTTAGGAAAATGAAATTCCCTGATTTTTACCTGATGAATGATTGGTAAGGGAATCCAGTCAATTTCAGAGTTTCCCAGACAATTTTAAAGCTAAAATCAGGGCGATTGCAAAGTAACGTTTGTGACCAAAAAAGTGGAAAATTTCACTTTTAAATGGCTTCAGCTCCTAGCATAGACATTCTATCCACAAAATTGTTGTTGATAATAGTGCCCACTGGTGGTAACAGATATAGAGGTGTTTGAAAATAAAATTAATTGCCAAAATCCTGAATAAAGTTCATGTAATGGTCAGTAACGTTTGTGACATGGGCACAGATACATGCTTTTTTGCTCTAAATGACTTAATTAAAAAGTATAACTTTTCTGACATGTTAGGGAATTTTGTATTGCGCTTTCCACAGATGATGGGTAACATATTTACAAATAATTTCATAAAGTTGTAGGGAATTCTAATGTCAGGATTTCTTTTAATGCATTGTTTTGTTTGGTAACGTTTGTGACATTTTGATGTAACTTTTTGGTAACGTACGCTTGTGACATTTTTTAGTTAAAACATGTGCTCATTCATGCACGGATGGAAAAACTTTACAATTTCTGTTTGGGAAATACTTCTCATGCACCAAGTAATAAAGGTATGAGTGAAAATCCTGCTTATATGGTCAAATAAAAAGGCTGATATTTTGCTTGAAGTCCAAAAAAGTTTCATTTTCCACGGAATGAGCCATCCAGGTACTTACGATTCTAGCGGTTCAGATTTCATACATCTCACACCGATTCCTGGATCACCAACGATGCTTTCCTCCATCCTATTGGCTAATTCTAACTCTGGGTCATCGTTACTATAGAACACATATCGGGGTGCTTCGTCATTCCATGGAACGAGGGCCAGTGATCTAGGCTGCTCTACTGGTGGTATGAGTGTCGCAAACATCATAGAGAAACAAACGAACATGACTGGAAGAAGAACCTATAATAAAGATAGAAAAAGTATTAACTGAGTGACATTTCATGGAACGAGGGCCAGGGGCCGTATTCATAAAACTCCCTTACACTTAAGTGCAACTTTTACACTTAAGTGTAAGTGTAAGTGAAACACTTAAGTGTTTCACTTAACTTAAGTGATTCCCTTAACTTTAAAGCCCAATTTCTGCTTTATTGCAGTGTGTCATTTTTGTTCTTTTTAAATGTAATTTTAAGTGCAAAAATGCTAACTATAGTTTGTAAAAATTATATCCAAGTATTAAACTGACTCTCTTAAGTCACACTTTAAGTGTTTTTTTCTATTAAAAAGCAAATTATGTAAAATATATGCTATAGAATACCCATATGACTTGAGGGCAACTCTTAAGGGTGCTCCAATGTCCCCTTAAGAGTTGCCCTTAAAATTATAAGAGTTAAGGGATTCCCTCAAATATTTGTTCATTTAAGTGCAACTCTAAGAGTTTGTCTTAAAATTCAACAGATTTAAGGGAAACTCTTAGAAAAGTTGCAATTAAGTGTGCTTTATGAATACGGCCCCAGTGACTTAGGCTGCTCTACTGGTGGTATGAGTGTCGCAAACATCATAGAGAAACAGACGAACATGACTGGAAGAAGAACCTATAATAAAGATAGAAAAAGGAGTGACATTTCATAGAACGAGGGCCAGGGATTTAGGCTGCTCTACGGGTGGTATGAGTGTCGCAAACATCATAGAGAAACAGACGAACATGACTGGAAGAAGAACCTATAATAAAGATAGAAAAAGTATTAACTGAGTGACATTTCATAGAACGAGGGCCAGGGATTTAGGCTGCTCTACGGGTGGTATAAGTGTCGCAAACATCATAGAGAAACAGACGAACATGACTGGAAGAAGAACCTATAATGAAGATAGAAAAAGTATTAACTGAGTGACATTCCATGGAACGAGGGCCAGTGATCTAGGCTGCTCTACTGGTGGTATGAGTGTCGCAAACATCATAGAGAAACAGACGAACATGACTGGAAGAAGAACCTAAAACAATTAATATTGTAAGGAAAGTATTAACTGAGTAACATTCCATGGAACGAGGGCCAGTGATCTAGGCTGCTCTACTGGTGGTATGAGTGTCGCAAACATCATAGAGAAACAGACAAACATGACTGGAAGAACCTAAAACAATTAATATTGTAAGGAAAGTATTAATTTGTGACTTCCATGGGGTGAGGGACTTCAAAAGGACAGAAAAATAAACCAACGTAACTGCCAGTTGATTTGAATAAAAGATTGTATGTGTTACAATAATTTTACGTGATTAAAGGCAAAAGAAGGTGCGTGCTTCATCCAAAACGGTAGTACTTTCTTTCTTCTCGACAATGAAACTTGAGTTAAATTTTGATTGCTGTCCAATTCATTCATCACCCCTACAGGTATAGTGTATTGGCAGCAACACATTTAACTTCATGTGCATTGATTTTGCCCAAATACTCTTGCAAAATGAAATGCCCATGGTATAGAACTACAATTGATCAATTATATCAAATATTTTGGCACTTCCAAAATAATTTTAAGTCATTGTAAAAAAAAAAAAAAAAGAAAAGAAGAAAAAAGACAGTATATTAACATGAGATTTTTCACTGGAAAGCTGACCTCCATTAAAAAGTCCTCTTACTTCCAGTGATATACAATGGGGTGAATAATAAATGTTTTCAAAGCTGACTTCATATGTGACCGTCCACCCCAAAACAACAGTAAATGCCAGCTCTTGTCATTTTCACTTTTATAATTATTGGCAAAGACCATGCTTTAAGGATTAAAATGACACCTTAATGAACTTCACACGATTTCCAGAAGTCAATTTATGCTCCGCCAAAGGTTGTCAGGGAGTAAAACGTAAAACTGAGATAAATGCGTTCAATGATTAGTAAGCCCTATAGTTTCTGTTGATCGTCTTAAGAATATGCCAATTTATCTCACATGTCTTATCATTTTCTTGAAATGAAACTTTGCTGGTATTTTGTAGTAAGCACTGGGATTGTGAATCTGTCAAAAATTTCGGCAAATTATGACCTTGACATGTATTTTCACCTGTAGCGCAAAATGAAGTTTCTGGCATTTACTGCTCATACGAGCTGGACGGTCACATATGTTTTTGCCTCATCAGCACAGTCATCAAGTATTGACCTTTTACTTCATTGACAGTCGTTCACTTCAATAGAATATTTCTTTAGATATATTTGACAAAAAACGGGGTAAAATTGTTACTTACATTTCAAAAATGTTGAACACGGATGGTAATTACTGATCTACTGTATAAGTTTGAATTTAGACGCTATATTTGTTTCACGCTCAATTTGTCTATCTCAAAAAATGCATCTACAGAAATGTGCATAACATTAAACGATTCAAAATAAGCTGTGTGCAAAAATTACGTATGCCTGAAAATATTCATGTTTATAGTTTTTCAAAATAAATCTTAAATACCTGAGCAAAGAATCCTTTTTTGCTGCGCCTTGAATGATGAAATCTCTTGAAGAACAACGCAGAGAATTTTCAAAATAAATTTATACAAGTCAAAATTACCTGAGCAAAGAATCCTTTTTTGCTGCGTCTCGAATGATGAAATCTCTTGAAGAACAACGCAGAGAACTGTCTCCGTATCAGCTGCAGTCCTTTCACTCTTTTTCCTGATAGATTGAGCTGCTCAGCATAGTCATCCTCTCCCTCATCATGTACAGGCGGTGACGTGGCCTCTGAATGAATAGAGATGATGGGAAATACATATTGAAACAAAAAATAATTGGACAGAATTAACAGTCACTTTTTTTTTGCTATTTCCTCCCATAAAATTTTAAATTGGTTTGGAGGGTGGAGTTTTTTCAGTGACATTCTCGATCCTCTTATGTTAACGTCACAAAAGAAAGTCAAAATTATGCATGGAAATCAGTTTGAAAAATTTTGTCGTCCATGACAGATGAACACAAGTGTCAAATGTTTAGTTCCATACGATGAAATTCTTAAAATAAATCTTATTATTAACAAACCTGATGAATCTATTTAACTATTGATATGTTTTCTGAAAGCCGGACACAGTGTGAAACTCAGAGAGTTACAACTTTGTTCCACAAAATATACTATGGTCTGCTGTGTAACTATTGGTATGTTCCCGGGGGTACGTTCAACTTAAGTAAACTATTAATTATGTTAACGCTTCTTTGATTCTAAAATCTAAAATAATATTAGATTTGGTACTTGAAACTTTAGAAACAAATGAAATTTAGGATGCAAGTTATTTTAACTGAAAAAACTTTCATCTACAGGCTCTTGACTTACACTTTTTGGATACATAGATCATTGTCAAATATATTTTGTGATATCCATGTCATTTGTGATGCATATTGAGTATAAGTTCCGGTTGTGAATTTTGGGAATTCTAGTGCTTGGGATTTCCAAAAATGTTTCAGCCGGGATCCAGGAATCCCCTTTGGTTCTGTCAATTATAATTTAAGACATTGAAGTCTGTACAAAATGTTGAACGGAAGCTATTAGTTCTCAAAACATGTTGTGAAAAAAGTCAAATCAAACCAAATGGTTCCACAGGTGGGATGCTTTTCATGTGATTATTTAGTAATTTGCGTTGTTGGCTTTATGTAAGTCATTACGGGATTTAAGCAAGCTTGTTTTCTTCCCGGGATAGAGTCGTCCCGGGCCGGAACGTGATTCACAGATTTTCTAACAACCTTAATTGAATAACGCAACATTAACTACTACAACGTATTCATGCACTACTACTTGCATGCCAAGGATTTGGAAATATTCTATAAATCACAACTTCTACCAGATACATACATATTCTACAATTGGATGAAAAAACGTCAGATGAAAAGAACACACATGCAAATAAAAAAGGCACCAATATAAAGGAAGAAAGCTCAATAATTATTAATAATGTTACATTTTTTACCATATAATACCTCTGAATTCCAATTATTTACCAAGTGTGAATTTTTGATTAGGACTTAAGGATAAAAAATCAAATAAAGATCACTTTGAATATTGTATACACTGTTATTTTTTGTGAATCCTGCAAATGTTATAAACCATGAATTTATCAGACAGAGTTGATGTTAGTCTTGCCAGCATATACCAAAAATTATCCCTGTCTACTGAAGATATGAATGTAGGATAATTCTGACTGTGAAAATAACAGTATATACAGTATATAACACCTACCCTCTTCTTTAATAACACCCAGACCAAAGCGCTGTAAAAAAGATGTAGCGGATGGAAACATGGAGTGATAACGAGAATGGTGCAGGTTACCATGGTTACCTCTCAAAGCATCGTGGGATGATTCTCCCTCGAGTGGATCACGGTGTGGCAGGACTGAGGTGAAAAAAAATGATGCAAAGACGACAGAGGCAAAGTAACAAAAAGTTGCAACAGAACATGTATGAAAGGCAACACAGTAAGTGGCATAGCTTTCTAGCATGACAATTGTTGATGGAATCCTTCACTTTACTTGACACTTAGGTACCTATAACATAACTAAAGCATCATCAAGATTGGGGGGATGGAGAGATTCAGGCTAACTGCTCAATTTATTGATTAAACTGATACCACTGCAATGTATGTATATTACCAGGATTTTTGTGCTTAGAGCAGGGTGGTGCAGACCCATATTGACATAGTCAGACCATTTTTTTTAATTGAAAAAAGGTACAAAGGTACCTTTGAAACACAAAACAAGTGACGCAATATTGGACCTTTTCAAGTAAGAGAATACACATATATGGAAAACAAAAACAAACAAACAAAATAAATTGAATTTGGCAAAACAGGATAAAAGTATTTAAAATTGTGGAAATGTGGATAGCAACATCACCTGAAGTTAGGTTTGACATGAAAATGTTCACACCAGCCAAAAATATTCATTGAAACCTCTTGAAAAAAGTATAATTTGTATCAAATAGCAAGTTTTGGATGTTTTTGATTTTGGTTTTAGAGAGGAGGCTGATGGAATGACAAGATTTTCCTTTAACATATGGACAGAAAGCTATACCACTTACAAAATAAAATCATGCAAATGAAACAAACATAATTCCAATCAAAAAGCATGCAAAATCTTAAAAACAAGCATCACTCAAGGTGCTTTATCAAGAGTAAAGCATTCAACATACAACTCAATAAATGAATACTGGGGATTTGTAGTGCATTATGCTTCCTGAATTAATAATTTCACACACCAGTTGAACTTCTGAGAAACTCTGTTAGCTGGTTAGCCTTGAGAAAACTGGCTATACACAGCCAATTTCCACAAGTGGTTACCATGTAGTGACTGTAAAGTGACAACCAACCACCTACAATCTTGGTCAAAATAGTTTCCCCGCCTCCCTGAATGCAAAGCTGTCAGAGGTCTTTTCCATTAATGTGTCGCGTGCATTCTGTTGCTCACAACATTGGATGATGAGGACAGGAAAAAACAAACAAGGGCAGCTAGGAGAAGTGGTGAGTCCACAACACAACTGTTTTCACATTCTTTTGCTACATGATGTCATGAAAGTGTCCAAAGCATTTTGGGCCAAAATTGTAACTGCCAATTAAAATTTCATGTGCCTGTACCACTGTGATATGAACATAGAAGTTTAGTATCTGTGTAGGTACCCAGGAGTTGCTTGATACCTACACAGCAACTATGCAACAGGCAAATGAAGTGACTAGTGTTATTGTCAACCCAATCAGTACATGGGTTTCAGGTACATAAAAGAAGGATGTGTCAGTGAAGCCAGTGCTACAATTCCTTGTACACAGTGTAAGCAAAACAGAAGGATGAGGGCCACATTTATATACAATATGGCTTTGCACTTCAGATTTTTGTTCACACCGTTTGAGGAAATGTAGCATCAACTTTTTGACAACATCCTGTAAATCTTATTCATGTCAAATACAATCTTTTTATATATAACGTGAATATTGGATTTCCTTCAGTTTTAAGAAGGGGAAAAAAAATCGAGTTAATTAGTGCAAAATACTATAGCATGCATAACAAAGCCCTTTGCAGGAGCATGCGTGGTAAAACTACAAGTGAAAATATCTACATTTCTACAGACGCATGCAGGCAAAATTCCAGTTGTGATCCCAGTACAGTTAAACAACAAGAAGAGCCATACCTGTGCATGTAATTGCAGTCAGTATCGTAAAGAGTAGGTATTCTACCCTAACTGTTCCCAACCCCATTTTGGTCATCAAAATCCACAAACTGCTGATATAGTTAAAGGGCATTGGACAAAATTTTGAAATTGTATTTTGTGGATGATTTACACTTCATATGTTAGAAAATAGCAGTCAATTACCAGATATCGGGAAAATTTTGATCAAAACCTACAGAAAAGTCAAAAATTTGAATTTTATTTTGTTTGTTGATCTTGGGTATGAGGCTCTTCTTTATGCATATTTATTGATGCTATATATCAAGAAAGATCCAAAGATTTGTTTGTAAAACATACCTTTAACATCATAGATTCTAGATAAATCCAAAGAAATTTGGAGTTTACATTAGATCTCCTAAAAAGGCCAATTTTGAAAATTCAACTATAGAGGGCAGTATTTATCGTTGTCGACCATGATGATTAAAAATAAAAGAATATGTATATATTTTGGTACATATAGGGTTTGAATTTGGCAATGAAACTTTGCATGCTGATATTATTACCGCTACTTCAAATGATGCAAAAATCTCAAAATGCTTGGGGAAAAGTTTGGGGATGATGCTGAATTTGTCCAATGCCCCTTTAATATCTTCTAGCAGTCATCATGAATTGAAGAATTGAAGAAGTTCAACTAGATTCAACTGGAATTCTGCTCTCGATTATTCATATAGGCATAAACATATACTTTATGATAGCATACTCGTATTTCAATGGACGATGAACAGTAAGAAGTAAAATGGTAAAATTTGGACCGCTGCTCATTCAAAATCCTGCTACAAATAAATATTATGGAAATGGAAACACACACCACATAAATATATAATAGCTCAAAAATATGAATCCCACCAATTACTCAAGCATAAGCATTATCAATTTGAAGGCAATTATATACAATGCATGCATTGAGTACCTGTGGACACAGGCTGGAAACCAACGGGCTGGAAAAATGGCAGCAAAGGGCTACGGGCTTTCTTTATTGGTGTGTGAAGATTGGCTGAAATGGAGTAAGCATGGTGGTCAGTACTTTTGTGTCAGGTATTTAGCATTTCCACGGTACCACTAAATATGTTAATTAGCATTTTACGAATACTTTTTATTAGTCTGTGTCGATCCAATGATTGGCTAACCTTTCTTGCAGATTCTCCTAAACTATTTGAATTGTTAATAGACTCCTATGCTATACCCATGTCTTCCTAAGCATTTTTTGAACCAGAAAACTCCCTCTACCATTTATTCTACATTGGCATTCCCAAATTGGAGTTATGTATTATAGTTTAGGGTCTAATCTACCAAAACAAGTATAATCAGCTAATGATTTAGTGATGTCTAAAGCATGGCTCACATGAAAATCCTCTCAAATAGTGAAATATACTACATAATTGAAAATTCAACTTTAAATGTTTCAAATATCAAAAATTGATTTGAAAATGGTGGTTCTAAAATAATAAGAGCCTGTCTACAAGTTTCAGCTCTATAGTATGAAGCTACTTCAAAATAGCAATTTCAAATATCACAAGAATATACTGCGAGATTTAAACAGGCTTACAGCACAAGTAAACATACTTTTCAAAAAATATCGACACGTAGCACATGTCCTCATCAGAAGAAATCCTGTGATGTTTACTTGTGCTGTAAGCATGTTTAAACTTCACAGTATGTTTATCTACCGGTACGTATGACCTTTCATTCGAGTATCATGAGAAAAGCAACATTCCCATATCTAAGACTGATTGGTTATCCTATCCCCTACCCTGGCTTATATTTCAAAAAACTAAATCTTATTATGATTTTTTTTAATTATTTGAGTGCACATTTACATCATAGCTTATTATCAATATTATTATCATTACACCACATTTATATTGCACTCTACAAAAAAAATCACTAAATAATAAAAACAACTACACACCACTAAAACACTTAAATTAATTTCGCAATGAAAAGGCACTTAATGTTATGCAAGCCTATGGAAATTCAATGCGTAATTTATGGTAATTTTTGTATTTACCATGCTCAATTTGAATATTGCCCTGTGGAGCACTGGTAGCTAGGCCCAAATCACCAGAGGGCTGCATGGTATCGCTGGTATCAGGGTTGTTGTCTTGGCGACTGGGGTCAACTTCTGTGTGTGAAACTTACTAGCATTAGGGTTATGTACAAACAGAAAATACTTAACGAAACTAACTGTGAGACCCTGTTCACACCAAGGAAACAATTCATGAAGATTTGATGAATCTTAAGATTTTAAAACATGACTGGTTCAGACTTTTATTTGATCAGTAAGGGGTAGCTTCAAAACTCAACCATCGTTTGACCATCTGGAACCGGTGGTTTTGGGTGATCAACTACCAGTTGTTATGAAGTGGTCCTTTGCCGTTGTTCCAAAATAACAATTTGAACACTGTCTTGGTGTTTGTCAAATCACACGTTACGAGGTATCCCTGCATAGGCGTTGTGTTGGGGTTCAAGTATACATGCAGTATTAGAGACTCAAGTCACACGTAGCAGTAATTATTAGAAGTCATTTTTACATGATTGAGCACACAGCTGGTAGGTCCCCCCAAAAAATGCTTATTTTTCCTTTTCCAACTGACCGTATAATTTTGAAAATTTGGGAACAAATACTGTACAAAAGAATACCGACCCTAATTTCAAATTTCCAGACAAAACTCTTTTTTGGGGGTCTTAGCATAAAACAAATGAAGGTATTAATTGGAGCGGTAGGTGTGAACAAGTGTCTCACATAAATCTATTAGAAATGAAATTGGCATTTCATGTAAAATTCAAAACTGATATAACAGTCAACATAAATGAATTGAGAGAATAGCCATGTTTTCTAATAATTGTATCAGGTTTATACATGTAATTGTTGTAAATTATGAAAAAAAAGGGCGGCTGTTGTCAGAGACTAGTCTAGATACCATGGAAACAAATGACAATAGCAACATAATACAATGGGGCACGTGATATCAGATATTGGAATGTGTACACAATGAGATATCCAACTATATCTATGATTGTTTCTGACAAAAAACTACTGTAAACTTAGATATGAATACAAAAAACTTAAAAGGAACAACAAAACTGGTATGTCGGACTTATAACACGCAACTCAGGCCAGGATTTGTGGTAAACGAAAGAAGTAACATTGGTATTCAAAATATTTGCTAGTCTAAAAACAATACGGTGACAAGCTGATCTATCAGATTTAAAAAAAACCTTCAACTTTGGATCGAGTCACAATTCGTCATGTGAATGCAAGAAAGTCGTTTCTGCAATAGCTGCCTTACGTCATAAATTAGGGTTCTACACTGCATGACCTCAAGTCTTGGGTCAGTGGTTCTTGAAATGGTTCTTCAGGGATTTTCACATTCTTGTGACAAGATGTAAAATAAATATAATTAGGGCAGCCATTGCAGATACGACTTTCTTGCACTCACATGACAAATTGAGTTTGGGGTACAATTAGGCCACAACCAGGCCACAGCTTTGATTTTCCAAGATAATCACCTTAATCTTGATTATGCACCATAATTTCCAAAGATGTAATGAAGATCATACAATAATCTTGAGGTGCATAATCAAGCCTATAGTGGTCGTCTTGAAAAATCAAAACTGTGGCCAGGTTGTGGTCGGCCGCAAAAAGTTGTGGCCTAATTTCCCTCAAACGATAAAGGGTTTGAACACTAATTGACAAAACCAATATTTAACAGTTAATTTTAAGGTTGAGAAACAAACTGTTGTGTTGCCTTGAAAGAAACAAAACCTTTTTCTATTGTACACTCTATTCTAAAACAACCAACACATTTGAACATAGAAGTCAACCTTTCTTATTTTCCCTTCAAATTTTGAACTATTAAGGGGGGAAAGCACATCACTCATTATTGCATTTTTGCAAATTTATTTTGTACCATAACTTTTGAACAATTTTTTGATTTTCATGCCAAATAAGGTCAAAAATTCACTTTTTTCCATTTTTGGCCATTTTTTGACCTTATTTGGGATGAAAATCAAAAAATTGGCCAAAATCCAAAAAAGTAAAAAAGACGCAACATGCGAGTGGGTGTTTAAAATTAAAATACCCATTCCTAGGTCATTTTTTCAAAAAATGATATTTTTAGCTTGGTTGGAAACCCAAATGGCAAAAAAATGTGTTTTTTCGTGATTTTCTCAAAAAATGTGATTTTTGGTCAAAAATCAACATCACCATCATGTTCCTTGTGAAAATTCCTTTCTGGAAATGTATACTTTTATTAACTTTAAGCACTTTGTTCAAAAGTTATGGTACAAAATAAATTTGCAAAAATGCAATAATGAGTGATGTGCTTTCCCCCCTCAATCAACAAATATCCCTATAAAGATGCACATTTTGGGTGTTCCTTTTAAAGGATATCAATTCTGTGTATTCATTCACCAAAGACACTCACAATACAGATCAATAACAAAATGCAACTTTTTTGTTGTTGATAAAAGCATCATTTTTTATTTAGAGGGATTGCCCATCATCCTGATTCCAAAATTTCACTTTTTCCAATACATAACATTTTTTGTGTTACAGGAACAACATGACCATACCAACTTACCACCTTGATTGTTTGCTCAAAAAATATTGGAAAATGGAGACAAATTTGAACATTTTTATATTTACGGTTACCGGTAACCATAAATTCCTGTTGGCAACCAAGTAACACGCAAGGGTGTGAGAGCCCACTTGACAAAAACGAGGAAAAGCGTCGTAAAGTTGGGAAAAAGGTCAAAAACGGGCTGAAAAACAATAAAAAAGCTAGAATTTCAACACATGAAAATTTTCAAAAACGAGGAAATCAGCTGAAAAGAGGAACTCTCGCACCCCTGAACACGGTTGTGGCGATTCAGCTTTATACTGGCTCAAATTCAGTCCAATATATATTGAATATGAGCTCCTTTGGGGTAAAAAACTCAAAATAAAAGAGAAGTATGTTTTATAATTATCCAAGAGTGATATTTTAAAGAAAGTTTAGCCAAGTAGTACGAAAGTTGGGGAAGGGACACAAATGTGATACTGTGAGTAAAACAGCATTTAATAAGTCATTTTTAAAAATAATTATGTAGATTTCTGTGTTTGCACTTTTCAGTAGGTATAAATTAATGATTCTGTAGACTTTTTTGATAATCATGGACAGTCCTTTTTATTTTTTATTTGATAAAACTCACTCTTTTATTTAAATCAAAAATTTGAAGAAAAAAATAAGACAAGTACAAATTCAAATACCTTATAAAACATTACTGGACAAAGTGAACAAAAACCCATTTACAAACAACGGGGCCCTGCATTCTGGATTTCTGTTCACACTTTCCAATAAATTTTATATCATAATGCAAACAAAATGCAACAAATCCATCACACAATTCCATCAGTTCTAGTTTACATCCACTTAACTCATTTACATCCACTTAACTCACCTTCATTATTGACCAAGCCTCTTCTGTCTTCAACTTTGTTCAACGATGCGTTGGATGATAGACGATAATCCCTTCGTCTGAGGCTCCCTCGACCCATGAATGGTCTTGGCAAGCGCCCTCCGTCTGTGTACAAGTCGGTGTTTGCTGGTGTGAATACTGTGTCTTCTTCGGTTACTGTCAGGAATACCTAGAATAAATTGAAAATATTCATGAAATATATACATTAGAGTTGCTAATCAACCTCATTTTAGAAATTAATTTAACCCAGCGGTACCTCTATCATTTTGCACAAATGAGTCTCATATTTCCAGTACAGACGCTGTATATATGTGACCCGTCATATCGAAGGTACCCTAACCCTAACCCCACTGAATCTCACAATATCCCATTCCACAAAGTTAAGAAATTCCAAATACGTCCAAATACGTCATAGACCCGAGTTAGCTATGATCAAGAAATCGATGCCATGGCCATGACAGCGCCTGCTCAGTGGCTTGACATAGTGATAATTGGACCGGGAAGCGGGGGGGGGGGGGGGGACCCGTGATTTTTGACTTGCAAATTTCCGAGGAGATAGTTTTTAAACGAAGAAGTGGTCAAAAGTGTTAGGGTTAGGGGTCCCAAAATGAAAATTGATTTTGGTCTCATCTGAACGATTATATTTTGAGCTTTAAAATTACATCTTGCTTTTGATTATTGGATGTTCGATTGCAAAGTTACATCCAAATTGGTAAAAGGCATCGGGCCGATTTTACTGGTAAAACTTAAATGGAGAAAGGATTTTTATCTCAGTTTTAAAAACATTTGTGTTATGTTTTGGATGTTGGAACCTGGTTGATATGATAGAATACACTTCAAAGGTAACATTTCTGATGAAATTAGAAATTCAACCTTGGACGTGATTTTTGACTATGCTCAGCTTCAATGGCCCGTATCTCATAATTTACTATGTTGACCTTAAGCTACCTTTAGATATGACAGGACACATATGCATTTGGCTTTTACCCAAAAACTTGCTTCCACACGATAATTTCTAACAGATGGGTAAACCTATCTTTCTCCTACATTTAATACTGGAAAAAACATGGATTTGGACTCTGATAGTAACAAGAATCTGTGTAGAGACCTTCTTGAAGTATCTCCATCTCTGGCCATCAGTCTTAAGAATCCTTCCTTTTATTCAAATGTTCACCCTGTTAGCTTACTTCTTCAAGTGATATATCTGGGATTCCAAAATTACTAAATGAAATTTCTCCACGTTAGCTTCTAGATCTTTAAACAGCAGCTTGAATACCTGCAATCCCGCGGCAGTAGTTGGTAAAAGATATGTTCGGCGACAAAAATCCATGCCTTGTCGTTGCATCTGCTGATAACAAAAACAACAACTCCCCCTTTCAAGCTGACCTCATCAAGTGATGTACCTGAATTTCCACAATTACTGATATGTAATTTCTATATGTGATGACTCGCCCCGAAAAAGGGGGACTTTGCAACAGAACACTTTTCAAGAAACAGGTGAAAATAGGCAGCAAAAAATAAAGAAAATAATAAGATTTCCAGCAATTTTTCTGTTGTAAAATTTGATCGGCTTGATCAATTTCAACAAGGTTTCATTTTAAAGCTTAGAAAATGCTGCAGCAAATGAAATGATAAAATCAAAATTGATATCATCTGCAAAGTCCCCCCCCCCCTTTCGGGATGAGCCATCACATATGTTAGCTTCTAAATCTTTGAACAAATCCATACCCTCTCATTGCATCAGCAAGCCTGTGAGTGAGGCTTCCCAAAAAAACGAAAAAAGCGGGAAAAATTGGAGTTCTAAACTTACGGTCCGCATGTTGGAGAACTCATCATCATGATTGTCAATCGCAAATATCACATGAATCCAGGTCCATATCCATGTATTTATTATGTTATAACACCGTTAGGTTTGTCATGTTGCGATCTTGGAACTGTTAACTATCTTGTACTTTTGTCGCACAGACATTCTTACCAGTAATACTAATGTCACAATTCGAAAATGAAAGTACAAAAAAAGATTCACACACTCATGCTAACGACATACACAGCCGATAGACAAAAATGGTGGTAGTAATGATCCCCAAACAGAGCCCTGTACAGAAGCTATGAGACATGAACTTCGCGAACGTACAATGAGAATACCAGGTCAAAGTTGGCGACACCAAATCTTAGCCTCATTTAACCAGGCAGTTAAAACTGCCTAAATAGTGGAAAAATAGGGGAAAGCAGTATGAAATAAATACGGGGAAAGGTGGAAAGCGATCATACGAGAAAAAAAAAGCGGAAATTAAAATCGGCAGGAGAAATAAAAATAGCGGATTTCCGCTAAAAAGCGGAGATTTCACAGGCCTGCATCAGCTAGTAACAGATAAAACCATTCTGTACCAAGGTTTTCTAGCAGTTAACCTTTCATCCATTTAAGCTTACCTCTTCTAGTGATGTATCAGAGATCCCAAAATTACTGATATGTAATTTCTCCATGTTAGCTTCTAAATCTTTAAACAGCTTCTCGAACCCATGACCTCTTGCAGCATTAATAGGCAACAGATAGGACAGCTCCGTACCCAGATTTTCTGATACCTCGGCTCCCGGAACAAAGTGTTGAATGAATGCTGTGATGTTGGGCTCACTACAGTACCCCACATCTGTATGGAAAAAAGTATAATCAAAGATTATCATTGGTGCAAAATCAGAGATGCCACTTGGTATAACTAAAAAATCCTGAAACTTGGCAAAAAAGCTGAAAAAAGGGCTGAAAATAAATAAAAACGCATAAATTAAGATTTAAAAAATCCTGAAATCAAGAAAAATCCTGAAAAGTGGCATCTCTGAAAGTTAAGAGGTCAGGGTTTCAAATTAAAGGGGCATTGGACAAGTTCAGCATCATCCCAAAACATTTTGAGTTTTTTGCATCATTTGAAGTAAAGAAAGAAAGAAAGAGTTCTTTAGGCTGATAGCCAAGGATAACCTAAGGAAGCCTCTAATGAAGCTTATTTCCATTGGGGTCCTAGATCTTTCTTAAATTCAGTTTTAGTACAGGAGGAAAACCGGAGGACCCGGAGAAAAACCTGCGGAAGCGAGCATGGACTGAAAACCAAATGCACATAAAGCGCCGGGCACGGGGCTCGAACCTGGGACCTCATTGGTGCAAGGCGAGGAAACTACCGCTGCGCAAACCTGCTTCACCAAACAAAAGTATAAGTGGTAATAATGGCAGCATGCAAAATTTCATTGTCAAATTCAAAGCCTTTATATAAAAATATTTAGATATTCTTCTATTTCTAATTATCGTTGTCGACTATGATAAATACTTCCACCTAGAGTTGAAACTTCGAAATAGGCTCTATCAGGAAATCTAATGCAAACTCAAAATTTCTTTTGATTTATATGCAATCGATGATGTGAAAGGAATGTTTTACAATCAACTATTGTCTCTTTCTTGATAAATAGCATCAATACATACATTTAGAGAATACCCAAGATCAACAAACAAAATAAAATTTGAATTTAAGACAAGTCTAATTTTTTGGTTTCAATTTAGTATGGTCATGTTGGCCAGTGTATCAAAAAATAATTTTAGTGTGATTTTTTTTTTACTTCATTGATCTTGATTCGGTTCTTATTTTTCTGCTGACACAAAATAATGTAAACCAACTAAATTTAAATTTAGTATGAAAAGAGTTGTCATTATACTGTACCAAAAAATGGTCATAAAATTGCTAAAAATGAAAAAAAAAAAGAGGTTTTTTGTGAAGTTATCACTTCTCTACTCTATAAGAATCCTTTGCATAGCCTACGCATACCTTTAATCACAGACTCAGCACTCTTTGCTTTGTCAAATACATCTTCTTCATCATTATAATCTTTGCCTTCCTGAACACCAAATTTCTGCAAAAAATTAACACATAGAATTCAATGCATTGAACCAAAGCCATAGGAAGTCATCACCAGTAACAATAGTTAATAGATCATCAGTGCATACACAATTTTATAAATGGTGCAATCAAGACAGACGACCCATACCATCAAGAATAAGTACCAGATTTCTAGCCAGAAAAACATTTGCCCCTGGGTAAAATCATTTTAAACGATAAAGGTGTATATTTCCGATCACTGTTTGACTGGATTGGAGATTTTGATACCAAAAGAAAGCACATAAACTCTTGCAAATTGTCCCACCCATATGTTTCGTTAAAGAAATGTGGTCAAAATTATAGTGGTGAATTACTGTACAAATTTAATTTAAAAAAAATAAACATCATATAGTTTTCTAAGATAAACATTGTATATCATTCCTAGACACACTTTATGGCCTGTAACATCAAGTTGACTCAAGGTATGCAAATCAAACTTTACAGTTGCCATATTTAGGAGACGACGGTTCACTCCAATATGTGACATGTGCTGTCGAAACTACTAACTTCTGGGCAGGCCGTTGAAACTGATTGTGGGCCAAATTGGTCCAAAGGGTAAAATTTGACTATTTTCAGATTTGGGTAATTTTTAGTTCTTCAAACCTTCTTGAACATAATTCTTGAAGTTTGAAATGAAAATCCAATCCAAAACAATATTTTTGGAGGTTTTTTGGGGGAGCAAGTTATTTCTGCAAGTGTGATATTTTTCAATTGCATGTGAATTTACGTAATAACTTTTAAGCCCTATTTCTTAATTTCATGTTTTCGAGGAAGCCAAATTCAAAATTACGCAACTTCGGCTAGGAATGTCTGTTTCCAAAAATTCAAGCACCCTCTGATAGCTGAAGATGGGTTAATTATATATAGAGAAAAATCTCAAAAATGATACTCTGCCCAGAAGTGAGTGTTTTTGACAACACACATCACATATGTAAAACATATATTTTAAATTTGTCGCCAGATCAAAATACCTACCCATAAATGAAATCAAAAATATTTATGGTAGTCAAAAATATTCATGGTAGTTGCCCATATTTTGTATACTGTTATGAATGGAATATTACTCTTCTTTTTAATTTTTTCGTCCATTGTTTTTCTATTTTTTACCAACCTGTAATTCTGGTACTTCCAAGTCTACATTCAGCTTCTTGCCCAACCCTAGCTCCTGTGTTTTTCTCTGTACCCTCTGGTTATTAAGCAACGGCCCAAAGTTCCTGTCTGCATTACTCGGTTTCTTAGTTAACACGAGATAGTATCCATTTCCAAAACGACTCTTGAGGAAGAGCGATGAACCGCAACAACGGAGGCGTCCATTCGAGATGATGGCGATGCGGTCGCCTAATACATCGGCTTCGTCCATGTGGTGGGTGGACATGATAATAGTGCGACCTGTGTTAGAATAGATATAGAAAGTGAGGTAGGATGTAAAGTTAAAAAGGAAAACAAAAAAGATTGCAAAAGGCAATGGAGATGATACGGTAGAATTTTGAGGAATCATAAAAAATGGATAACTGTAAGTAACAAAGTTGCTGGTGATATAACTGCTATAACCGAACACATTAATAAGCTTATTGCTATCATAAAGCTAGACCTTATCTGGTTACCAAGCCATTCATTGTGGTTAGCCAGACTTTTTACTCTATAGTTATCTTCTAACATTCCTGTACCATAACACACCCTTTTTACCCGTTAATTTTGACATTGTGACACTGTGCATTTGGTTATTGAGCACTTCAAAGTTCACCAAAAATGCACTAAAAATCTCATCAAGACAATCTATTTAGATGATTTCCAGCCAGAGTTTGGAGCATTCCAGCAACAGTGAACATTTTTCATTTAAGAGCATCTATGCACTATTGAACAAGTTGATTGATTAATTGATTGATTGATTGAAAGTCCATGAGACATACCTTTTTTGTATCTGCTGAGTAGGTCCCAGATCTCCCTCCGGGCATATGGATCAACACCTGCAGTAGGCTCATCAAGAATAACAGTGCGGGAACCAGCCACAAATGCCATTGCTATAGATAGCTTTCTCTTCATACCACCTAAAAAGTAAATGAAAATGATGAAAAAATCATTGAATGTGAATTAAAGTTAGGTCAATCACAAGGGGCTCACTTGCCAGAGTTGAGTGTTCTTAAAATTCCCTTGGACAGGGAACAAACTGCTAATTATCTCATGGAAAACCGGATTAAACTCGGGAGCTGATAACGACCAGTTTTCGGGAAAAAAAGGGGTTTTACATGCACAAATGCATGTGAAATTTGCTCTGTGCATGCAATCTGTTGTGTTTATCAGCCCATTTTTGATGAATTGTCTCATTTGTGCATGTAACTTTTATTTTCTATTTTGACCACTGATCCCGACTGCGATGGTTCAGATGTGGGCTGATTAAGGTTTAGCGCCACTAGAGGTTGCCGCAGAATCTGAAATAATGCTAGAGTAAATGGTTTTATTTCGGCAACAGTAACCTGGGAACACCTGTAGCGTGTGCTTAGGCCACATGAAAAATGACAACAATGAAAACTTTGCTATGATATTTCAAAGCGTCATATTCTATTCTTTTTCTTTCGTTTTGCAGGCATGAGAACACACATCCATAAAAATACCTGAAAATGATTAAAATACCTGAAAATGATTAAAATACCTGAAAATGATAAAAAAAGAGCAAAAATAGGCTGAAATTCAAAGAAATTGTGGATTTTTGAACATGAAAATACCTGTATTCAGGTAAAAACCTGAACATTCTCATGCCTGGTTTTGTTTATAAACCATAGAGATTTTGATTCCAATGTACCCTTAAGTTTCAGCCCTATAGCATGCAAATATTTTCAACAATAATCACTTGTTTGTAATCCACACCATAACTTTTTCCATCAAACTTACGATGGCTTGCCCAATCCATCCCCCAGTATCCAAAACTTTCATGAAAGTGATTACATTTGGTTGATGTTTCTAGTAAATTTGGCGTGTAAGACCTAAGGGCTGGTAAGCTAGATCTTAACTCTCATATACAATTTAAAACTTTAAAGACTTACCAGACAAACTGGTTGTGCATTCATTCCTCTTATGAGGCAACCCTAAATCTTTGAGCATTTGTTCCATTTCCTTTTTGACATCCGACTCTTTAGCTCCCTTCAACCTCGCATAAAACCACAAGTGCTCTGCTACTGTCAAACTGTGATCAAATTAAAATACAGCAGAGGGCATTATTAACTTGTTGCATATGACAGCATTATATGATGACATTCTTAGTCACTGAGTGCGATTTTACTTCCTAATAAGGAATTTTGGCCATCCATTATAAGACGATAGATGACAGTGCGTTCAGCGTGAAACGCAGTGGAGCCACGCGTTCAAAATCACGGCGCGATGAAGGTATACGCACACATCCGGCGCGAACAGCTTTACTGGGTTTGGAA
>JXSR01S011049.1:5123-15123 GCA_000969725.1 Ophiothrix spiculata
TTTAAAATTCTTTAGTATCAAGGTAAAAGTTAAAAAAAATGATGAAACGAATCTTCTGCCATGAAAGTTCTGAAACTCAGAGATCAATATTACAGACACTTGAGTCATTCCCTTGACCATGGCAAGAATGTGACAATTAAGTGAGGACTTTAAAACTCAATTGGCGGTTGATCGCACGGAACCGCCGTTTTCTGGCCAGTTGCTATTGTTTAGTACATTTGCAACCGTCTCAAAACGCCGGTTCCGATCGGTCAACCGCTGGTTGAGTTTTGCAGCGGCCCCTATGAATCATATCAATATGATCCATATCAGTATGTGACAATTAATGCTACAGTATATGCCTTAGGGAAGTTGTTCAAAATACATTTCCATTCAAACAGACACTTAAGGCCGAACTTTACCCGGCTTCCACAGAAATTGTCCACTGCCAATCCAAAATTAGATAAAAACTGATATGTATCTGCAAAAATGAAACCGAGTTAAAACCGATTAAATGTTGAGCTAAATTGCACATGTGTTTAATTGGATAATGGTAAAAGTAATTTTCATCGCTTCAATTGTTTGACACCAGCCTATTCCTTTTATTCGATCAGATTTCATTATTGAGGTCATGGCCAAATGTTTGGTATTAAAAAAACATATTTGTGGAGACTGAGTATAATTCGGCCATATATCCTTTAATAATGTATCAAAACAAAGATGCTGATTTTGTCTCCAAAGGTTCATTTCATTCAGGGACGTTTAAAAATATAAATACATAGAAAAATATATGAGGCACTATGAGGACCTGCAATCTTGCACTACAAGGCACCTAACTGGTGTTGGTTTTATCTCCTGGGCCTCATTTCAATGGCCTCACCCTCTCTCTGAGACCTACATCTTCTGCATGTACATGTCATTTTGTTTGTAATATATTCCCCTAAAGTGTACAAAAAAGGATTCATGGAGGAGTTAATAGGTAACACAAACGTCGCAATCCACGCATACGCCACAGGGTCCACTGTAACTACCCCAGCTTGCACAAGGATTGACAATACCCCTATAGGAACCCAACAACAAAAGTCTGTGAACACAAGAAGAAACATCTTTTTGGCCATTTTGATATCTTCGTCTGATCTGGCATTTCGACCAGATCTTCTGGTTGATTTGGTTGCCATAACAAAGATGCTTGTGTAACAGACTCCTACTATAGAAAAACAGAGGAGATTTAGACAAGTGAAGATAGCGATGGAAAAGTACATTGCGACTTGACTGCCAGTAACTTCATATTCTACTTTTGAACTCGTTATATCACTATATACTCTTGAAACTAAAACATCTGATTTACTTGTATCAAACAGTTGTTGCCTAGAGATAGGTAGGCCAACACAGATCTCAGACACAGCATAAATGCCATGACCTATTCCTGATATTCCTGATAGAAAATAAGATGTGATACTGATACCTAATGCTATCGACCAAACCACAAGAACTAATTTGCGTGCATACTTTGAGCCACGTCTATGAGCTCTGAATGGAAACTTGATAGCCAAAGCTCTATCAATGCTGATCATGGTTATAAAGAACACAGAGGCCTCACTGGATAAAACAGAGAGGGCTCCGGCTATTTTACAGAGTGAACTATTTCTCCATGCTTCTGAATGAGATGGAAAATATTCCTTGTAGTATAAGTCAACTGAGAGAAGTATGAATAGATAAATACCCATGCAGAAATCAGAGATGGCTAGATTAGTAATGAGCAGAAACTGAACTTTGTTGGATTGTGCTCTGTGTTTGTATCTGGTGAAGATACTAAACACATTAGTCACTATGGCCAGAATGCTTACTACCCAAATCCCTACACGAAGGACATCAAAACCTAATAAACGCCGACACGTAAGGAATAGAGACTCATATGAAACCGAAATACACGTAGCTTGAGTTAGAAAACAGCATGTAGCTGGACTGTCTACAAACACTGTAGTCGATACATTCAACAGAGAAAAATCATCTTTTGCAGCCCACAGCAGTGAATTTCCTCGTAGGTCTATTGTCAGAAGTAATTTACCAAACATCTCCTTTCCTAGCTGTTGCAAGGCATTGTCGGACAGATTCACATGTGAAAGTTGTGGGAAATGTTGAAATATATCATGGGGTAAATTATGCAAATTGTTGTTATTTAGAGTAAGAAAATCAAGTTTAGTCATATTTTTGAATGAATCCGGATAGATATGTGTTAACAAATTGTTTGACAGATCAAGACCTCGTAAGTTGTCCAACCCATTGAACACACCAGCCTGTATCCCTTCCAGCATATTGTGATCTAGGTACAGCACTCTAAGATTCCCTAATCCATTAAACCCACCAGCCTGTATTCCTTCCAGCATATTGTGCTCTAGCCACAGCCATTCAAGATTCCCTAACCCATTAAACACACCAACCTGTATCCCTTCCAGCATATTTTGATCTAGGTGCAGCTCTTCAAGATTCCCTAACCAATTGAACACACCAACCTGTATCCGTTCCAGCATATTGTGCTCTAGCCACAGCCATTCAAGATTCCCTAATCCATTAAACACACCAACCTGTATCCCTTCCAGCATATTGTGATATAGGTGCAGCTCTACAAGATTCCCTAACCAATTGAACACACCAACCTGTATCCGTTCCAGCATATTGTGATCTAGGTGCAGCCTTGTAAGATTCCCTAACCCATTGAACACACCAGCCTGTATTTCTGTCAGCATATTGTGAGATAGTTGCAACAATCCAAGATTCCCTAACCCATCAAACACACCAGCCTGTATCCTTTCCAGCATATTGTGATCTAGGTGCAGCCATCTAAGATCCCCTAACCCATTGAACACACCAACCTGTATCCCTTCCAGCATATTGTGATCTAGGTGCAGCCATTTAAGATCCCCTAAACCATTAAACACACCAGCCTGTATTACTTCCAGCATATTGTTATGTAGGTACAGCCATTCAAGATCCCCTAACCCTTTGAACACACCAACCTGTATCCCTTCCAGCATATTGTGATCTAGGTACAGCCATTTAAGATTCCCTAACCCATTAAACACACCTGTCTGTATCCGTTCCAGTACATTTTGATCTAGCCACAGCTCTATAAGATTCCCTAACCCATTGAATGAACCACTGAGTAATTCTGTCAGCCTGTTGTTGCCAAGATGAAGGAATAGCAACCGTTCCAATTCACAAAATGTGCACTGATGAATTTCCACTAATGAGCAGTTAGTCATATTAAGAATCAACAAATTACTCAACCCACTGAATATCTCAGCAGACTGGACCTGTTTCAACATGTTGTGTGATAAATCCAATACCTCCAATGCTTGAAGCTTACTGAAAACAAATGGCTGAAGTCGATGGATACTATTGTTGTTCAAGTGCAGAACTATCAAAGAGTGAGACAAACCTGAAAAGGAGTTTTGATCAATTCCTTGTAACTCACTGTGACTCCAGCTGAGGATTGTATCATTGGTAACATTGGATGGATATATTACATGGGCTTGTGACATGCTTCCATTAGTGCAGTTTACTCTCACTTGAGTAAACTCACCCAGACTACAGATGCATTCCTTGGGACATTGGACTTGACAGTGGATTTCTTCCACCGATATAGCAAAGATATCATAAAACCATGAATCTAATGATGAAATGTTTTCTGCTTTACAATCAGCTGACATGTCATATTTATCAGCTTTTATGAAAAATCCTACGCATAACAGACTCATTACAAAGATTGCCTGCATGATTTTTGAGAAACCCATTTGAAAATTTTGAAATTGAGAGAAAATTTTCAGATTGTGAGTTAGTAGTAAATAAATCCCTTAATTAATTCAGAATGATACGTTTACTTTGGTATACTATAAATCTCCAGCTGCAGAGAGTTCAAAACTGGTGCAACAGCAATATCAATGAAAATTTATAAGTCACGTGAAAACTGAAATGAAAATTCTACATAAAACCTTAGGTAGCGTATGATATATATTTTGGCCTAGTGCAGAATTTTGGATCAAATGCATCTAATATAACTCAGAATTGAATTATTAATGATATGAACTGCACAATACACTCTCCAATATATGTGATATATTATGGCTTAGATCGCAAATTTCAAAGTCGCCCTCTTATTAAAACAACACTTGGTATCACCTGTAACTTAATAAATTGCAGAGTATGTAGGTAGTTTTAACATTAAATTTTAAGCAGTATATGTGCACATTGATGAGAAATATATGTACATCGCTATGAAAAATATAATGGATAACAATAGTAAATTGTAAACAACTTTTATGAAAGCGCATAACAACCAAAGCTCAAAGAGCTTTGTCAAGAAATACCACTAGTAAACACTTAATAGAAAATAAAAATAACTCAAAAACTACACACAATATTTTCAAAGTATTATAGTTACAAAGCAATAAATACCGTCCGTACACAGAATGTTTAATAAGCAGCCAACATGAAATCGATCCTTAAAACCTTTTTTTCCTCAGAGGTGAGTTATCAGCAGGGAATTGAAGTTGACGATAAGAGTGTGCAGAACGAATGGTCATTGGTAGATTGTTCCAGAGTATTAGAGCAGCAGCTACTAAAGCACGGTGTTGAAGCGTGTGGACTTGACAAATCGTTCTAGAATTTTAGAGGAAAATTAACAGCTATAAAAGCACTGTGTTGTAGTGCATAGAGTTGGCAAATCATGATTCCAAAGTTTTGGAGCAATAGCTACCATCGTGTTGTAGTGTTTTGAATTAAAGGATCATTCCACAGCGTTAGACTAACAATTACAAAAGCAGTGTGTTGCAGTGTGTAGAGATGGCAGATCGTCCCAGATAATTGGACCAAGAGTTACTAAAGCACTGTATTGCAGTACAGTGCGTGGAAATGTTATTGGAATTCAAGGTTCTTTGCTCAATATCATCTAGCATACAAACCAGAATGGAGTAAATTGGATTGATACCATTGACTAAGGTTAGTGACACTTGTACAAGTTTATAAGCAGATGCACACTTTAGTACTGAATCAATAAAATTATAAGGCAATCCTGTAAATAGCAAGCAAAATTCACTCAGAATTGGGTTTTAGTGCATTTAACAGTGAATTGAATAACGCGAAGAAAGTTTTAACAACGATGCATGTAACATTAAAAACTCATAAATATGAAGTTAAGACTGTAAATTTGATAAAGTGGTGTCTTCAAATACACAGTTTTAACACAAATCAACAGCGTCAGTTATTAATCAATCGAAAGACAAATGAGGATCATTACAATGGAAATAATAATTCTTCAAACCGATGTCTTCAAATACACAGTTTTAACACAATCAGCAGCATCAGTTATTAATCATTTGAAAGACAAATGAAGATCATTACGATGGAAATAATAATTCTTCAAACCGATGTCTTCAAATACACAGTTTTAACACAATCAGCAGCATCAGTTATTAATCAATCGAAAGACAAATGAAGATCATTACGATGGAAATAATTATTCTTCAAACCGATGTCTTCAATTACACAGTTTTAACACAATTCAGCAGCATCAGTTATTAATCTATCGAAAGACAAATGAGGATCATTACGATGGAAATAATAATTCTTCAAAGCGATGCCTTCAAATACACAGTTTTAACACAAATCAGCAGCATCAGTTATTAATCAATCAAAAGACAAATGAAGATCATTGCGATGGAAATAATAATTCTTCAAACAGATGTCTTCAAATACACAGTTTTAACACAAATTAGCAGCATCAGTTATTAATCAATCGAAAGACAAATGAGGATCATTACGATGGAAATAATAATTCTTCTAACCGATGTCTTCAAATACACAGTTTTAACACAATTCAGCAGCGTCAGTTATTAATCAATTGAAAGACAAATGAAGATCATTACGATGGAAATAATAATTCTTCAAACGATGTCTTCAAATGCACAGTTTTAACACAATTCAGCAGCGTCAGATATTAATCAATCGAAAGGCAAATGAAGATCATTACGATGGAAATAATAATTCTTCAAACCGATGTCTTCAAATACACAGTTTTAACACAATACAGCAGTGTCAGTTATTTCATTTGAAAGACAAATGAAGATCATTACGATGGAAATAATAATTCTTCAAACCGATGTCTTCAAATACACAGTTTTAACACAATTCAGCAGCATCAGTTATTAATCAATCGAAAGGCAAATGAAGATCATTACGATGGAAATAATAATTCTTCAAACCGATGTCTTCAAATATTACGATGGAAATAATAATTCTTCAAACCGATGTCTTCAAATACACAGTTTTAACACAATCAGCAGCATCAGTTATTAATCATTTGAAAGACAAATGAAGATCATTACGATGGAAATAATAATTCTTCAAACCGATGTCTTCAAATACACAGTTTTAACACAATCAGCAGCATCAGTTATTAATCAATCGAAAGACAAATGAGGATCATCACGATGGAAATAATTATTCTTCAAACCGATGTCTACAAATACACAGTTTTAACACAATTCAGCAGCGTCAGTTATTAATCAATCAAAAGACAAATGAAGATCATTACGATGGAAATAATAATTCTTAAAACCGATGTCTTCAAATACACAGTTTTAACACAAATCAGCAGCGTCAGTTATTAATCAATCGAAAGGCAAATGAAGATCATTACGATGGCAATAATAATTCTTCAAACCGATGTCTTCAAATACACAGTTTTAACACAATTCAGCAGCATCAGTTATAAATCAATCGAAAGACAAATGAGGATCATTACGATGGAAATAATAATTCTTCAAACCGATGTCTTCAAATACACAGTTTTAACATAAATTAGCAGCGTCAGTTATTAATCAATCGAAAGACAAATGAAGATCATTACGATGGAAATAATAATTCTTCAAAGCGATGCCTTAAATTATATGGCTTTAACACAATTTTAGCAGCATCAGTTATTAATCAATCAAGATTCAAACGAAGTTCATTAGGAGAGAAATTTGTCTACAAAGCGTTGTCTGCGAACTTAACTTAATTCAGCTTAATACACAACTTAATTCAGCGGTATGATTCAAAGTCACTCAATATAATTAAGCATAATCTACAAAGTAAATTGTGTCGCATGAGAAGTGTTTTATTAACATATAATGATGAATGAAGTTCACCTGAGCTAGAAAAAATAAACCTACGAAATGCTGCCTGTGATTACACCAACTTCATTCAACAGCGATTAGTTCAGCAAATGCCGCGATGAAAATGATAATTCTGTAAAACGTTTCACATTATATGATGCATTTCAGCCAATCATACAAGTCAGATGCAGAAATGAGACCAGTAATTTGTATTTGTTGAAGACAGTTTTAAAACCAATACAGACGAACACTCACACAATGTAGCCAACACCTCGATGAAAATGATTATCTGTTAATAAACGTTGTCTGCAATTACACAGATTAATTCAGAGACACAATCAAGTTCAGCAAACGCTGCAAAGTAAATGATAATCCTGTAAAATATTGCCCCACTATATGATTCATTTCAGCCAATCACAGAATCCCAAGTCAAATGCAAATATTAGACCAGTATCTTGCTGCGTTGTAAATGATTATCCTGTAAAATATCGTCCCACTCTATGATTCATTTCAGCCAATCATAGAGTCCCAAGTCAAATGCAAATATTAGACCATTAATTTGTATCTTGCTGCTGTGTAAATGATTATCTAGTAAAATATCGTTCCACTCTATGATGCATTTCAGCCACTCATAGAGTCCCAAGTCAAATGCAGAAATAAGATCATTCACCACAAACGAGCTGCAAAGACAGCAACTTCATTTATAGACGAGAATACATGATCAAGTCGTAATTATAACTCTAGTTATACAGAGCGATTTTCAACAACATATTATACGTTATACGGACGAGGGGAATACACCCCGTTGTAAAACTAGGATTAATCCTCAAAATATTCTCAAAGTTTCATTTCAAAGACCTGAGTGAAAACCTAAGGACCAGCAACATAATATATAGCATATCTTACCACACTGTCTTTGAATGCGTACATCTTGTCGTTTCATCATATTTGACTTTTGATCTCAAGTCAAGTTTATTTTATGGTAGATCATTTTTATCCTTCTAACAATGTCTTCGCATATATTTAAAAAGTAACAAGTAGAACTCCTGTTTACGCGATGTGCAAACTATGTTGAACTCTTGTGACATTGAAAAACCCCTGATGGCTATGAAGTGGCATGAACAATAGGCCCACCCTCCAAGTATCATGTCTGTACCCCAAGGTTTACCCCATTGACCTCCTTTGACCTTTAATGACCCCCGATGACTTTGATCCACTAACGTTTGACAGACTATAACTGAACTTGCAAATACTGAGTAAAGTTCACCAAGGTATTGTTAAAATCCTCATTGCAAGCTGGTCGCAAATATTAAATAAAAAGAGCCCAGCTTTATGGCTGGTTTGCGGAGGACAGTCCCAAATGAGATTACTAAAACTGATCGTTATAAAAATACTACAACTGATTGTTTCTATTTGATTAAAATGGGACACCATAGACCACCCACCAAACCCGACTCCAATTACCTAATTATCACCAAATCTATTGTAAATGCGTCATTATTGAAAATGAAACCAGGAAATTAATTTTTAAGCAAAAGCCACAACTTTAAGTGGATATGGAAAAGCTCACGAACATTGTTTTTGAAACAATTAAGTAAAGGCATGCTGGATAATGATGAATTTCATTTCTATATATCTCGGTAAATAGGGTTTTGAATGAAAGAGCTTATTTTAAGCTGTACCTCTTTCAAAAGAATCAGTCAAAAAATGGCAGGGTGCTGGCCTAAAGACAAATTTCCTTGCAGATGGGGTGTCAAGAAATTGTCTAATTAATTGTTTTTAGTTAATTTGACACATTTTAGCAGCTTTTTACATGTGCTTTGTGCGTTAGGTTATTGATTTGAGTTCAGAAAATCCATTCCCATTGTTTAAATTGAAATTGGGAGTTTTCGTTACTCTGGAAATGACAATTTTATCAAAATTTGGTCATGATCGAGGCTGCTTCGAAATTTGACTTTGTTTATCAAACTTAAGGTTAAACTTTTGAATTTAAAGCTTTTATACAGTTTGGTCAGTTTGAATTTTGAACAACCCTCCTCAAGACTTCGAGTCCTTTCTTCAAGGATTTTACCAACACTTCCAAGTGCTTCCTAGGGGTAGAAATTCATTCAATTTAAGGCTGATAGAATCTTATTGGATTCTCACAAGTGTTCAAAGGGAGTATCTTTGCCAGAATTTTTTGATTCTCTTATACATTCATAGAAAGTGTATGTATTCTACTAACTTTATGAGAATCTATTTGGATTCTTTCAAAATCTTCAAAGGGGAATCTCCGAATATGGATTCTTGTCGAATTTTTAGCCCTGCTTCCCAGAAAATAAATGGCAAAGTTTCATCCTATTGACAAATGTGAATAGGTAAAGTATCACCCTTTCAATTATTTTTCTTAAGTGGGTCAGGCTTCTATTTTGCTCAATTTTTATAGTTCAAGGTCATAATATAGTCAGGAAATCATTAATTTCATCATTCAAGCATATATTCACCCTACAATTCAACTACATAATTGCAATAGACCTAGTGAGCACGAAAGTTTTTTATAATGCAATAAATTTAGATCAGGGTTCGACCGTCAGTCCCGACCGACAGAATTTCGGAAGGACCGACCAGTTCAGCAATGAGATGGTCCTTCGGTCCGATCGTTGTTTAGGCCGTCACCGATTTTGGAATTAAAATTTGGGTCTTCAAATTTTTTTGTACGGGTATGTGCCTGCCGGACTCCGAAAAACTGACCATCTCTATACCTATTTTTGGCACAAAAACCCACCCATCAGTATACTAATTTTAATGGAAAAGCACCCAATTTTACTCAAATTGGGTGCCTTTTTTGCAAATTTTCCCAAAAGCACCCAATTTATGAAAATTGGGTG
>JXSR01S011050.1:0-28767 GCA_000969725.1 Ophiothrix spiculata
TTTTATGACATGTTCTTGCTGTGTTACTTTTGTTATGGTTTGAATGGAAATAGACACAGGGAAGAACGGTCGTGAGTATAGACTTTACAAAATCAAGTGCACGACGGTCGTGCGTATAGACACTTCCATTAAAATTACCTTCAAAATGAGGGGTCAACCATTTCATATGAGTAACAAATGGCAAAGTTATGGATGAAAAACATACTTTTGTATCGAAATTCAACCAAATAATGCCAAAAATTGGGATCCTCTATGGGAAATTTCAACACAGTTTTCCATGTTTTGACCCATTTTCAAATCTGGCGGGGCTTCTAAAAAAATGCGCTTTTATTTCATAACATGTGTTTGGTATCATTTGAAATGTATTGTTTCAAAGAAAATGCATATTTTTTTAGATCCATTGAACTTGAACAGAATTAAAGTTAGAGCTTAAAAAACTCCACTGGCACACTTTTTCAAAATGTTACAGCGCCCTCAACGTGATCATATATGAAATACATTATCATGGAAAATGGTACGTGGTAATGTTGACAAATAAGGAACGCAAATTTTAACGGGCTCAATTAGATCCAAAAAATGCCTGTGCATCAACATTATTCACCTAGATATTTATTCCTTACACTCGAGTCGTAACTTACCATTTATCTGGTTGTGGAAGAAATATATGAACATTATCCGTCAAATTTGCGAGATTTTTAATGCGGAATAAAAGTCAGTCGCTATAATGTCCTCTTTCAACCGCTATCATCAGTTTTTTGACCCTGCTTGACCTGTCAATAATCTTGGTAATCTGCGAAATCTTAGAGTTGGGTGGATTTGGGCGCATATTGTGTCGGCAAATATGTTAAATAATTCGTGAGGTAAGGAACATTCTGTTTAGCGATTGGTCGACATTGCGACATCATAAATCATGCATGTCTACACCTATTGTACATCCAACAGCGCAAAACATTTATCAATATGCTCCCACAACTTGTATGATTAGGTTAAATTAAAATTCACAAAGCCATGAAAGTACATTTGATATCCGGAGAATTGTGAAAGAAATGTGCCATTTCTGCTTATCATTATGCTTGATTTTCGAAATTAATGTGCCTTTGGAAGCTTATCATTCTATATAAATGGTGAGTCAATTATTGTAGGGTATTGCAACGGACAAGCAATCGGGAAGAGTATATATGGGAGGACTTCTGAGAAAGTAGTGATTACACTTCTTAAATAAGCTTTGCTGTTACGCATAAGATCTGTGACTTCGGACCTATATAAATTACGATACCCCAATGATAAAAGTTAACTATGGTCCGCAAGTCACAGCTCTTTGACTAAGCCAATCTTGGTAGACATGGTGGGCGAATTTTTTGTTTTTGGCAATTTGACCAAAAAGAAGTTATAACTATCATTGTGTTGCAAATTTTGTCATCTTTTAATTGAGTTCACTTTTATGAAAACAATTTACAATAGTGGTGGGTTATAAAATGGTGATGTTTCAAATCACTTAGGGGAAAAGCTCATTTGATGCAGTATGATCTCCTGATCATTTTGACACCCTTTTTATTGAAATCGGCCAAAAAATGAGACAGTGCAGGCCAAAAAACCAATTTCGAGTAGGGGGGGTCTGAAAATGTGAAATTTGACCATTGCTGGAATTCTATACCATATTTGAGCAACGTTGGGGTGTGTAATTATGTTTTTAAGGTCAAAGAATCCATTTGTACAAGTTTTGTCAACATCAGACTTTTCGCGAGTGTAAAAACGACCATTTAAGGTCAAATTAGGCTATGAGGGCGCTTTTGCTGATAAAACGAACATGGACATTCCGATTGCGCTAATTTGAACGTCGAACAATAGATAATCATTGATAGTATCTACTCAGTAAATTTAAGCTCTCTAAACCAAACGGTTTGGTCTTGGCGCCAATTTAAGTGAAATGCATAACTACGGAATTTTGTGCCATAGGTTTGTGTGTAGGTCAACTAACTTTTGTTCCCTGTTTTTTCAATGCGGGTGTTTTCAAAAGTAATAAAATAGTACCACAAGCAACCGAAACAGAGCTTCATGCTGAAACTTTTAGAATATAGTAAGGGAATTTTTCAATTCTACCCCGAAAAATGTTTGAAAATTAGTAATGCTAAGGCGTGGCCAGCAAAGCACCTTCGTGGCTTAAATTTGCATAAAATGGCAGATCTAACAAAAACGAAAAATCCAATTCAGTCAAAAATGTGAAAAATGGATTCCTTGACCTCAAAAACATGAATATTCACCCCAACATTGTTAAAATATATTATAGAATTCAAGCAATTTCACATTTCAGATCCCCCTTCTGACCCCCTCCCCCTGTTCGAAATTGGTTTTTTGGCCCGCACTGTCTCATTTTTTGGCTGATTCAATGAAATAGGTGTCAAAATGCTCAGGAGATCATGCTGCATCAAATGGGCTTTTCCCCTAAGTGATTTGAAATATTACCCTTTTTTGACCCCTGTATAACCCAACACTATTTACAATTTTATTAATCAGCCTATCATAGTCTAGAAATTGAGTATGCAACACAATTATCAACATTATAAAAATAACATGCCAAATTTCAATGCGACAATGTTTTGCATGGTTACTAGAGGAAGCAAAGCCAAAGCTTTTTGTTTCGATATTGAGGGTGACATTCTTAAGGGCGAGTTTTGTTGCATATTAACAAATGCTTGCCATCAATCCGCAAAATGCTGTTGTTAAAGGTGTAGGTTCCGATCACATTCTCATCCCCCTGGGCTTAACCGGAAGTAGTATATTTTTTGATATAATATCAAAGCCTGTATTTTTCTGATTCTAAATCCAAAATTTCACCTCCAAATTCTTGATACTTTCGGGGATATAGCATAAAATGTAAAATTATTGGTATACCTATTTTCTATTTCTTTTATATTTTCATAATAGCCTCATCCCCAGGGTTGGATACCTCCTTCTTGTGCCTTTCAAGAGAAAACAAGAAGCAAGTTGAGGTTAAATTTCAAGATATGCATTTCAGAGGTCAAAGTCAATCAGTTAAAAGTAAATTACACACATGCTAAGATAGGAACCTACACCTTTAACAATATTGTTATGTATTGTTGACAAAGCCCTGTTGACACCAACGTTAATTGATACACTAAAATAAAGTGGAATAACATGTTGATAAAATCAAAATTGAGCTAAGATTTTAAAGGGAAACAACTGTAGATTTAATAATGATACAGATGCAACTTTAAACAGGTTTATTATTATATTTCATTAAACAGAGACTGATTTTTTCCCCATTTTAGGATGAAAATATCAAGGAATTACAAGAATGTAGTGTCCAATCTGAATTTCTTCCATTCTTCATCAATTACTTGCGAGACCAGACTGCTCATCTGATGTACCATGGATCATCAAATGCTGCAACACCTGCTAAGACACCAAATAGTCTGCACAAATTACGTCGCGCTAGTTTCTCAAATTCTAAGTCAAAGTCCAATTCGGCAACACGTAGAGGAAACAGAACTCAACTGTTTAGTCCAAGTCCGTTTAAATCTGACGTTTCTGCAGATGCCTCTTTTCAGTCATTAGATGACAGTCCAGTTCCTATGTGGGATCAAACTGGTTCTGGCTCTAAACAGTGGAAGAGAAATCCATTTGATAAAAATTCAGAATCGGGCAAAGGGAAACGGGCTTCTCCATTTCGTAAAGAAGAGCAGCAAGTTACTCTTGGGGAATTTCTTAACAAGCCTGACGGCGGACATTATCATAGAGGAAAGCGCAATAAAAGCCCAGTAGCGGGACATGGACACAGCCAAAGAGATGATCAAACTGCATCAAGTTATAGACGCAGATCAGGTGGAAAATCCAGAAGTGTTCACAGTGATGTGTTATCCCAGAAAGCCAAGTTTAAACAGCAGCAACCTACAGGTCCAATGCCTGCCTTTTCCTTGAATTTGGAAGATTTCCCTTCTATGGATAAGCCATCGCCATCACCAGCTACATCTCGGTCAACACCAAGGAGAATTACACCTACTGCTGTTACTCCCTCTAACCCACAAAGACAAATGACAGTGCAGACATTTGATACACCTTCATATGATTCACCTGCTGCTTTTCAACCATCTGTTCAACCTCCACCTGGATTTCCCCCTCTAGCATCACCCATTGCATCAGCAAGAATTACATTTTCTTCTACTTCAATATCACCAAGAAAAGAAACATCAATAGTATCAAATCCTTCAAGTACGCGAGGTTTGGACAAAGAGAGAGAACTTTTAAGATTAGAGAGACTGAAACAAGGGGGTTATGTTCCTAATATATCATCTTCGACGCCAAGGGAAATTGTGCCATCAACTCCACCCAAACAGCCCCTGGTACCAACCAAGACTCCCACAAAGTCTCCCGCAAGGTGTGGCTTGTTTACAGTTGTAGAATCTACTTTACCAAGCAGAGACCTTGTCACATTTACAGAAAAGCTCAACTTACTAGCCAACCTGTATTCAGCATGTTTACAAGGTGAGTAAAACTAGCCTTTGAACAAATGTATTTGCTAAAGATATGGTTACAATTGCCAGGTTCTGATGGCTACATTCACGAATGGTGTACTGACAAGACAATACCGTTTTGTTGAAAATTTTACTTGGTCCACAGTGTAGGCATTTTATTTATTTTGTTCAAAAAATGGTTAAATAATCATCACAACGCCACTCATGCAGTTGTTTGAATATAGCTTGAGTCTTTGTAGATCAAAATGTATCATTGTGGGAAAAACAATATCACTTAACTCTGCTTTATGAGAATGTGTACCTTTTCATCCAATGTAATTTTATTTTAAACATTTCTTCAAGGGTAGCACCAGGTCCAAAATCTTGGGGGTCCCTAAAAACTTTAAAGCATGTATAAAATACAACAAAACTCAAAATTTGATGAGTCCGGAATGCATTTTGGTGAGTCCGGGACTCAGGAATGCAGCCTAGCGCTAAGCTTGCATTTCCTCATGCAACACTTCAAATGAGCACAGAGCAGTAATTTCCCATGTGACCATGTAACAGTTTTGAAAAATCCAAGTTTGAAGCACTTGCAAAGATCTTTGTGATTCCGAAATAAAATTCAGCTGAATCGGTCATACCTTTCTGATTCTAGAATTTGAAACCATGTACTCTACATGCAGGGTCACCCTAACATTCTTATTGACTGTATCCATTTGTTTTCAACAGAGTGCCTGGTGTCCAACATCGTTGTGGAGCTGTACTTCCTGATGCAATTACTGACAGCCAAAGGAGGAGCCGGGGATGAGTCTGATCTGAACATCGGCAGGGATGTCGAAGACATCAACTATCTGTGTACAATCCACAACTGTGTTTATTTTGCTGTCACAGTGCTACATAAACAACTTGGGTAAGTTGAAAGCAATGATATGATATTGTAGTAATTCTTGGGTAAACAAATTGTTGCTTTTAAATACCCATTCCAAATATATATGATACCGCCAGTTGATGCAGTACAGTTTAGTGCAATACATAATAATTCTTTTCAACCAATTAGGGTAGATTAGAAATTTGAAGACCTGTTCTACCTAAGTCAGCTATCTGCCTAATTATGGAATAATGTTCTTTGTCACAAGTTATGAAGAATAGATCTGTTTAAAACTTGCAAGAACCAAATTTGTATTCAAGGTATTCTTTCTTTTTGCCTTCCAGTCTCTTATCCTTTCTAGACCAAAGCACACTCCGTCTTCTAGCAGATAACCAAGGTATAGGTGGATTCAGTCCTGTTCTTCACTCAGAGCTGGAGGTTCTATGTGATTCTTGTGTTCCTTCATCGCCATTTTCAGCTGTCAGTTCTCCAATTCAAGTGGTTCCTTTCTTAGCTGATACAGATAATAGGAAGAATTTTCCAAGCGACAGAGCATTCCATACCTTCAAGAAGCAAAGGTACATACTTTGTAATAAAAAGAGATGAAAATTTTGAATATATTGTACATTGTTAGGTATGCGTATTAATTGTGTTAAAAGTTGAAATGAAATGTGAAAATCTTAACCTGTAAGGTCTATAATTAGAAGAAAAATCTAGGAGTCCATTCTTGCTAGGATTCTCCTGGGTAGATTGTAAGAACCCAAATAGATGTGTGAAAATTGTGTGCAATACAACGATTCTCTTTAAATTCCTTGCAAGAATTTGAATTATGACTTTGCGTATTACTGTTTCAAATAATTCTTAGACATGACTATTAGGAGTCACACGTAGCAGAATTGTGTGTCAGTCCATGCAAGTACACAATGCTTTCCATGCATGCGCGATGTCGACTACTGATTGATAATGGTGTTGTGTATTTGCCATGTCTTGTATATTGTGCATGTCACAACTTGTGGATGCACAGTGGCTGTGTTCAGATTGTCAGTTTGTGTCCAAAATTTATTTGAAACAATAATAGTGTGTTGTGAATTTTCAATCCTGTATTCTTCTGGACTGGTCAACTTTCAACCCACAAGATCACATGATAATGTAAAAAATGTTTATTGACCCACCAATAGGAGGGCTTATGATGTTATCATTATAGGAATATATATCAATTTAATAAATGCAATATGATTGATTTAATTTTCAGAGACAAGTTTTATGAGTTAGTGCGAGAATGGCAAGCATATCATACCAAACCAGGATGGAGAATGAAAGAAGCCATGTCAAAGAAAATCAAGTAAGATACACAAACATTGAATCGTCTTGGATTCAATCGTGCAATTAATTTGACAGATTTATAGTTCTAAAATTTGAAGCTTTGAACCAATTTGAATAGCTGGTCTTATCTGTTAACAACAAAAACGTACTTGCACTGTTGAGCAAAATGGAAAAAAAACCATACATTATGTTTGACCAGGATTTTTTGAAAATAAATGTGATTTGTTTAATTGTCCTTGATGTTATACAATGCTGATCAATTAGTCATTAATGGCTTTGTGTACTCCTTGTGTGCTAGAATACATTGTTTATGAAGGTTGTCTGAAATGTTAAAGTTCTTTTCTAGTCAAATTAATCTTCTGTTGGTAAAATACAGAATAAAATTATACCAATATACCATATCCACTCGTCCAATTCAACTATTTTCTACCTGACTGACCCTTTGAATTTATAGATACCCTCAATTCAAAAAAATTGAAAAATCATCATATCTTTGACCGACATTTTTAAAGCATTTTAATAGGTTTTATGAAATAACTGAATGGTAAAGCTGGTGATGTATATTCAGAAAATCTAGAGCTGAATTGACTTTAAACTACTTTTTTTTTTTAAATAACTAGTAGAAATGTACACATATATTTTGACATAGGAATACAGATTTGTTGTTCACAATTTAACCATTTGTGGTTTCTTATTTCTGTCTGATATTTTGTTTTCTACTTGATAGGGATCTTGTACACCAGACAGGAGAAGTGGCTAACTACACACATTTTGTCAGGCTGTTTAGATCTCAGCTTATCAGAGTAAGTACATGTTTGAAGTAAGCAGCAAGCAGCCGATTAACGCACATAATCCAATACAGGGAAATAAATTTGTCTGGATTTTTCGAATCATATCATCGTACCCAGTCTTGCTCAAAATTTGAAAACAACAACTTGTGTTCAAGGTTTGTCCATGTGGTAGCAACAAAATTAGCCAATAATAATACCAAAATCATGAAAGATTCATGCACAAAATATATTAATATGCAGTGATTTGTACTTTAGTCAATCATCATCAATCTTTTCTAGTCTCTTTACACAAAATATATTAATCCTCAGTGATTTGGTCTTAACCAATCCTAATCAATCATTGTTGTCTCTTACACAACACAAAAACACCAATGTTTCTCAATGTTGGAATACAAGGGATATGCTATGGATCTTGCAACAAGAGTGCGAAGTAAGCAGCAAGCAGCCGATTAACGCACATAATCCAATACAGGGCTTACCGCATACTTCAAGGTTTATAGAGTATAGCTCTTATTTCCAAAATGTTTTTTGTTGTTGTTTTATTGGTTGGGTTTGGGCATTTTGATTTGTGTAAGTGTGTTCTTGTCAATGCCACTGCTTGAAAGCTGATGTTATGCAGTAGAAGACATCGGAAAATATTGAATATGAAAGATATCTGAAATTTCTAATATTTTGCCATTACATTGATGATGAGTTAGCTGTGAGTTAAGCTTGTTTGAATATTGAGATGAACGTGATTATTGAAATAAATAATTTATTTTTAATATTTCAGATGTGTGAAGGCGATCTATCTGTGGCTGTTGCTGATAGTGATGACACGGGAGATTTTGGATTCTTGAGTCAACTCAAGAAGAAGAACCCTGAGAAATTCAAAAGGTAAACTTTAGTTTGTGTTTTATTATAATGATTGTTACTTTCTATTATACTTTGGTCATCACTAAGTAGGTGGGAATTATGAGACTTTTTTCCATCCCAAGTACAATATAATCCAACTTACATGTGTGCCATTGTGCCATAGATATTTATGCACAAGTCACACATACGACGCTCGCTGCATGTCCTGCAGTTGTGCTGTTTTCAGCTACACACGCACTTATCTGTATCAATTTGCAATAAGTAAAGGTCCTGATATTTTTTTGGGATCAAAATATAATAATTATGTTGAGATTTGAATTGTAGAAGGTGGCATTTTTTGCCAAGGTATCAAGCCTATATAAGGCTGAGAAATTGTTTAATTATCTACAAATGAATTTTAAAAATTTGGTTAGTGAGCCAATTGGTCAGTCATTCGTCCGGTCTGTCGGTCGGTCAAGATTTTTTTCTTTCTTATCTTAAATACTTTACTGTATGTTTTATTCAAGGTTTAAAAATATGCAAATTTGAGCTAATTTAAAAAAAAAACCTCTTAAGCATACAATTTTCTTTATCTGCAGAATACAAAAGTTTGTAAAAGAAAAAAAAAATCAGAAATTTCCAAAAATAAGGCTGGTATTTTTTTAACAGCAAAAAAAAAATGTTTTTCCTTTATCCAAAATTTGGGTCAATGATTACAGACAAGCAAACAACTTTTTTGGACTAAGCTGATCAACCACTTTGCCACTAAGCTGAAGATTTATTTTTGATTTAATCCAATGTGAACAAATAAATGGTTTTCTCAATGGCCTTTGCATTGTCCATAGATGAGAACATTATATTTTCATCACATCAGGTTGTAGAGAGAGATATTTTGGGACTAAACATATTGCCTTATTTTGAATAATAACTGGTATCATATTCAAGATTTAATCTTTTCTCCTGGAACTAATTTCTAACCCTATTCTTCACGTGTATAGAATTGATATTATTGCAATTGTTCTATCCATCTTGCAGACTTGAGGAGAGGTTTTCCATGCCTACGTCATCTGGTGGACCGTGTCCTCCTCCATCGTTCCCAGGTTGTCAGGAATTCTTCAAAGAGTTCATCTTAGCTGCTGACAAGTAAGGAATATTGTTCTAAGGTTGAACAGGGATGATCTTTTTTTTTATATACATTTGCTAGTTAGGAGTTGCCTAAAAGTACAGATGAATGTAATGTCAGTGTGTGTACTCTATGGAAGCAATGGATTCAAAGCATGCGGTGGATGTTCATATGTAGTGGTAGAAAACATGAATCTACACATATTTATCACTTACTTGGAATGTTTACACCAGTGAGGTCCTGGGTTTGAATTGCTGCCTGGCGCTTTATGTGCATTTGCAGCAGTTATTGTGGCTGTGTTGTTTCCAGTCGAAAACTAGAGACAGACAACGCAGCCATACCAACTGCTGAGCCCGAGGACAATTGTTGAGCCATCAAAAATGTTTATGATGTGCGTTAAATTCATGTAGTGTTGTAGTTTAAATTCACTTCTCATCAGATCAAAGCAGTTTTAGACACATATGACCATTCACCACAGTCCTGTTAAGTCGACATTTATTCTGGCATTTAGAGTGATTTGAAATTTTCCTTCAAAAATGCCTGAATAGGCAGAAGATAGAGATAAGAATTTCAGTATTAGATGCCAAAAGAATGTTAAGCACATGGAAAAAACCTGAAAAGATCAGCATGGTCTGAAAACAAAATTGATGCCTTGCCTAACAGGAGGTCAACCCCATCTGACTGCAGTAGGAAATTTGAGGGGACTACCGCAAAACTGGCCCAAATATGGCTTTCTAGGTACATGATCAATGTATGTTCTTTATGTTTTTATTCTTATTTTACAGTTACACTTTCAACCAACATTTGATTGACAGTTTCTCGTCTCAGATACTGGAAGTAAGTGTTATTTATTTAAACTATTTTTCTTTTCTAGAATTGATTGATTGCTTTATTGATTGATTGATTGATTGATTTTATTCTGTTCCATAAATAGTTTAATAAGCAAAGATAGTATATAAAAAGTAAAAAAGTACACTAGAAGGTAACACATATTTATCAAGACCATAAATAACAAAACCATTATAAAAATTTTCAAGTGAAGGATAAAATATCAGAACCAGGATAGCCCATGAAAGCCATAATTACAGGCTTATTTCCAATGGGGTCCTTTGATACAAACAAGAATACAAATGACGAGATAAAAAGAAGAAGACCCCATTAGAAATTAACCATTATTAAAGTGGTCCCTAATTGCACACTTAAACTATTAAGATTGGCAATGATCTTGATATCATTTTGTAGTCTGTTCCAGTCCTATATTGCACTGTAGTAGAAAGTAGTAGCAGCAGAGCTTTTGATCTTAGGTGCATGGAAATTAAAAAGCCGCCTTCTAGTGTTGTAATTGTAAATTTCAGATGTTTTGGTAAAAAACTGACACATGTAAGGGGCATTGGAATCATTGTAAATTCTGTGAACATGGCATAGCTTTTAAAATTTTACCCTACAATAAACATTCAACATATTAAGATTGGCAAGTTCAGATTGACCAACATGAATCAAACCTTTATTTATGAAGCACCTATATCCAAGCAGTTGTGCCCTAGTATTACCAATGGCAAACCTGATTTTAAAAATTAATGTTTTTGACCTAGATTTCATTTGCTTCGCTAATTATAACATTTCTAAAGCTATCGGACAAATCCTACTTTTTTTCTCATTTTCTCTAGTTGAATGATATGCAGTTTCCTATACCAGAGCAAGATTCTAACCAACCCACAGCAGCCATTGATGAGGTGAGCAGTGTCATGAGGCATTAGGCACAAATTTGTCCAGCTTTCCTGCATCTGTGTGCAAAACTTCTCTAAACAATTCAAACAAACAAACAATATAATATAGCTTCAACAATGAACTATATTAATATTTGCTAGAACTGCGTTGCCAATGATGAAAGATCCATCCCGACCCGTCACAATTTTTTTTGAAAATAATTGCATACCTCCAAAAGCGGGTTGGAAACCCGCCATCTTGTCTCACCAGTCATACTAATTTTCGTAACTTATTTGGCTTGATTTTACTAAAACGATGACGTTATATTACACAACAACTACCGTTAACACACCATCGACTAGTCAGAATTTAACTGAATACACTAAAAATTGTTAAATTCTTACCTTTTTTCGACAATTGGGTAAAAATCCTCAGTAATTTCAGTTCTCAGCAAGACAAATATCACAGCAGATTAAATTCTCTAAGTGTTAACAAAGTCTGCGTACCTAGAGTGCTACGAGCGCGGCTATAAGCGTTTCACAGCCAACGCGTGTCTTGGCGCAATGCGGGGTACTGTTTGTACGCAGAGCAAGGCGCGGTCTGCTATTTAAAAAGATATAGATGAGTATAATAATATTTTTCGCGTATTTATGAATGTTGGAAGCATATTCATGACAAATACCGCGTATTTTATGACGTTGGCAAAGTTTTGACCATATTTGGTCCCTCCAAAAGCGGGCGATGTCGCGGTATTCATGAAAATGACACAGTGAAAAGTGATACGGACCTAAAGTGAAGCCTTCACATCTATGTTTTTAAAATCTATGAGCTTCAATCACATGTGCAACTGTGCATTCTTATTAAAAGTTAATGTTGTCAGCCGGAAGTTGTGCATGGTCCAGTGCTTTCAACATTTGCCATGATTGTGTATGAACTTCCAGTTTTTATCCAAAGATTTTGTGTTCAATGATATGTGTATCACTTTAACTAAATTGTTTTTAGTTGTTCTACTGAATCCAGGGAGTAAATCGACAAAAAATATGCAATAGCTCCATTCCATATGGTTGGATTCAAAGCACATTATTCAGTGAAAAGTTTTTACCAGAAAGATATCTTACATTTCAAGTTGTCTCTTTTTATACTAATGGAAGGTTTTCATATGACATTATTTGAAGCCAGTTTTGTAAGTCACCATACATCCAATACCATGCTCTTATTATTTTTGCATGCACTTGTACTAGAAAGCAAAATGTTCTGTAACATTTCAGTCAATTGATACTACAATACCAAATTACAACTAATTTACAAGCTAGCCCATCTGTTTTGAGTTATTTTTAAATACTTCATGGTAAGAAGTAAATCAACGGTTACAGTTTTTTATTTATTTTACTGTATATACCAAGTCAAGAAGATTTGAGACTATAGTATTTTTAATTATTCGTTCGCAGGTTTTTTGAAGAACGACGCTTGTTGCTACGATGGTTTGCGTGAAAGTCACACGTATTTACAGCGTGTGATTAGCCTAATTCCAGTGCTTGTGAAGCACCGACGATTGCGCACGTTACGCTCGAGTTAAACGATGCAGTACGCAGGGAAATTTAATAAATGAAAACACTATAGCTAACCCTCTATGTTTATACACATTTGTATAATTTTAGGAGCAACAGGAGAGTTTTACATCTTGTCTTCACACACTGAGAGTACTTGCCAAATTCCTGGGGTTTGTCATCTTCTTGCCATACCAAGCTGAAAATCAACTACCAGAAGGGGTGCTAGAGGATGTTATTTTAGCTAGAAATAAGGTAACATGAATTTATTAAAAAAATGGAATGTGACATTTGTGCCACTTTTACCTTCATTATGAAATTTAATAAATTAATACTTAATTCACAAGAAGAAGCTTGAGAAAAGCCCAGCCTTGATAAGGATTCGAACAAGGGACCTCCGGTTTTATTAAGCCAATGTTTTACCATCTAAGCTTTCAAGTGCTAGTTGGTATCGAAGTGCTAGATATTAGTCTATTACAGGCCTTCAGTCCAAATCCATGTTTCTCATCACTTCCCTGGCTGGCAAGAAGTATTAGGTTCAAGGTTTAATTCCTCCATATGGTGGAATTACTCGTTACTTAGTGCCAGTCTTTACGTTTGATATGTATACTGTCATAATCCAGGACAAAACCTTCTAAAGTTTTGCACAGTAACAGCTTATAATATATATTGCGGGAATTAAGCATAAAGATGCAATTTGTTGATTCACCTGTCTCATGGTGTAAAATATTCCAAGTAACATTGATTACTGATATTTTTCAAGATATTCAGGAAGACAATTCCTTTTGATATTATATCTTGTGATTTTTTTAGTCTTCATTACCAGTTGATGTGTTAATGATCTTGAAGGATTCGCACCAGCGTTGTCGCCTGATTCTGACGTTACCATGGGTTGTGGAATATCTCAGTATGATGGATTCAGTTGCACCAAAGCTAAAACATTATCAGATGGTACTCAAAGTCATGGTGCAAATTTATAGGTAAACAATTTTTTTGTTACATTTGTCTTTGCTTTTCAAGTAATGCTAAAAAAGAGGTTTGTCACATGTGGGCAACCATGTCTCAAGTTGATAAGTATTTTTATACAAATAATGGTCAGTTCTGGTCACCTATTCTGGCAACTGATGGAAGTTGCTCACAAAATCTCAAGTGCTGTGTCTTATTATAAAACTTCAAAAGCAGGGTGTCAGTCATTAAATAAATTCTTATATTGAGTTATTAGTAACCGTTGATGTTCAGCACAGATCTGTTGTATGTAATGCGAAAAATAATTAGTCCTTTTGATTACCAAGAAGATAACCTGTGAATAAATCAGTAGAGAAATTATCTAAAAGTTACAAACATGAAATAACAATCCAGTAAAAAAAATGGTGTAACCATTTTAGAAATAGCCCCTGATGTTAACCTCATGCTTGTACACGAAAATGCCGGTTAGTGTTGTCACATGATCATCTTTTACATGGACAAACTTTCTCGGATGAAGAAATCCTTTTCACTTAAATGCATTTTGTGCACTGAGGTTGAAGTCCACACGCATCTTGCCTCAGACTTTTTTGTTGCGATGTGACGTGACAATCGATCTAATTGGTTTAGTGTTCATACACAGTGAGATTTATTTTGCACTATAATATATTGCAATAGACGAACAGAGAGTGCTTTTCTTCTTATTTTCAGAATGTTATCAGTGAAGCTATCGTCCAGACTAGCCCCATATAATGTTATCATGCTGCTTGTGTTGTTAGGATGGTTCTTTGAGGTACGTACAGAAGGAATAGTTATATAAAATATACACAATATTAACTTTTATCCAAAATTGAATAAAAGCTGCTGAAATAGTATAGAATTTGAAAGAGCTTTATTTAATACAGATACATAAAGAGTGTGAATTACACACATCCAAATGATACTGGTACACTGTATACGAACACTTTTATTGATCACACTAATAACAACTACCTACTCAAGTATTTTCTCATCTAATAATTGTGGTTTCAAATTGTGGTTTCAAATTGAATATACTTTTTCCTTATTTTAATGAGGTGTGTTCCAATTCTGAAGTTTGATCTATATAGCTTGAATCAATTTTATTGTAGACTAAAAGGCAAATATTTATCTCTGAGAGCATCCCAATTTAAAACTGTATGGTATAAATTTTGGTTATCTAAATCTTCAAGACCATTTTGACAATTTGACCATATCTCTGTTACAAAACATAATTTATGTGTGAAAATGTTCTGTGTTTATAAGAAAAATGGGACCTTTTGTATGTAGTGTCAAAATCTCAAAGTTGATGTTGAAAATTGGTTGATTGAAAAAGTGATTTGAACACACACTTCTTTATTGAGTATTATTGAGTAAAGAATTTTGTAACATCCAAGATTGGTAGTTCACACGCTTGCTATATCAAAATCAAAGACATTTGAGTTATGTGTCTTGTCTGTTTTCTGATTTTTCCTCTTATTAAAGATACCATGTATTCCAGCATCATTGTACTTCACATCATTCTCAGAAGAATTTGGCAGTATTGATCCAAGTCTTGGGACTGTTGATAATGATTTAGCGCTAGATCATCTACCATGGATTGACCAGCAGATTCTGTACAAATGCTGTCCATTTCTTGGTGAGTTCATTGATAAATTTGTGTTGGTTTGATCCATCTGTTTGCCAGTGGATGTTCAGGTTGTTAAATAATTATTGTTCTGGCTCAGGTCAAATCCCCTGTGAAGTGGGGATTTTGTGTTGAGTTAGTTACTCCTGGTACTTAAATCCTTTTAAAAAGCTTGATTGTGTAAGGGACCATTCATAAGCATTGTAAGGGAGTGCCTGATGAAAACTAAATCACAAACATTTTCATAATAATAATAATGGAAACTTGTAAAGCGCAAGCATCCGTCTAGAAAAAGACGCTCACTGCGCTACTGACAACAATGAACAAGAAATACAATAAAAGCAAAAGTCATCTTGAATACAGTACTACATAACAAAAATACACTACAAGTTTTTAGCAAAAGATATGTTGAATAAATGAGTTTTTAAAGCAGTCTTGAATGAAGATAATGCCCCTTTTCAGACCTCTAAATATAGAGGACCCCTGTTTTAAAACAAAAATTATTGGTCAACTCAATAGAAAGGCATGTCAACTAAAATTATACTGGAAAATTTGTGGTAATTTTTAAGCTTGCCCTTTCAAGTATCTAAGAACACCTTGTTATGCCAGACCCACTCTCTATTAAGTGAACGGTTCCTTATATTAACCATCAAATTCTTGAGAGTTGAGTTGTAGAAAAAAAAAACATTGTATTGATATATCTTTCAGCAATTAGGTATATAGGTGATCAAAGAATATTTTGATTACTCTATGAAATGATTTTACCTTTAATTAAATAATTGAAGTATAATTTTTAGACTTTTCCATATTACAACAGCTTTGTGGGTATTGAGTTGGTTAATTTTGGTACACAATTAGGCCAGCTGATGTGCAAGATTAGAAAAGTGCTAGTCATCAATATTTATTTCTGCAAAAGCACATGAGGCACATAGATGTTACAATAGACCACTTTCGTATGTCCCATAATGCATCTTGAAAGTACCACAAATACGGGACCTTGTGACGTAGCTTGCGCAGTCGTGTAGTGCGCAATCATACGCAACGCGCAGAACTTCAAATATGGTAGACTGAGCAAGCTACGTCACAAGGTCCCGTATTTGTGGTACTTTCAAGATGCATTATGGGACATACGAAAGTCGTCTATTCATTTGTTCAAAATTCTAAAGAGCTAATTGTCATGAATACTGTTTAATGCACAAGTAGACCCTAGCAATAGTTATTACAAAGCACCACGTAAATGAGAACAATTGTAGATAAAGTGCCAAGTGCACCCTTTTCTCAGTGCATTTTTATCCCCCTGGCTTGAAAAGTAGAAGGGGGATTATGGCATAGACCTTAGTGGATGTCTGCGTCGGCGTTGTTGGCGTCGGCGGCGTTGTCGTGAAAAGGGTTGACATTTGCCTCTAACTTCTGCATACTTCGATAGATTTCAACCAAACTTGGGTCATGGGTGCTTCATGGGAACCCGCATTTCTTGGTGAGATCAAAGGTCACATACCAAGGTCAAAGGTCACATACCAAGGTCAAAGGTCATTTGAGGTCAAGTTGTAAAATAGGCTGAAAATGTCAATTTGACCTAATTTTGCCTCTAACTTCTGCATACTTCGATACATTTCAACCATTATCATGTTTTGAGGTGTCCAAGTGTGGGAAAAAATTGGATCCAAAACATGATAATGATAAAATTGGATGATTTACGCCCGATATTTATTGGTCTCGCTATGAGTTTTAAAATATTGGGCTCGACTGCGTCTCGCCCAATATTTTTGCAACTCATAGCTTGACCAATAAATATGGGCTCAATCGATCCAATTTTATACCAAACTTGGGTCATGGGTGCTTCATGGGAACCTGCATTTGTGGGTGAAGTCAAAGGTCACATACCAAGGTCAAAAGTCATTTGAGGTCAAGTTGTAAAATAGGCTGAAAATGTCAATTTGGCCTAATTTGAGAAGTTGAAGTCTGATTGGAACTAAACTTACTTTGTGGATATAATATAAGAACCCTCATATGTTGATGAGGTCAAAGGTCACATCTGAAGGTCAAAGGTCATATGATGTCAAATTTCCCTAAACTTTCCATTTTTCTGATCGTGTCGGCCAGGGGGATCGTGTGGTTCCGAGAACCAGTATTTTTTATATTTCTGTGTTTTCTGAAAGTGTTAAAGTGCCAATCAGCACGAGTCAAAGCAGCAAATTTAGCAAATGCTTCGCTAATTGAGAAACACTGCCCAGACATACCGTCATAAATTTTAAAGGCAGCTTACCATTTTCTAGCAGTTTAAAAAATCAATAATTTAAGTACCTTGATCCATGGGAAAAGTGCTAAATAAGACCTGACATGTACATGCAAAGCTGATTCAAATAAATCTTTCCTATTTACATTGGTGTTGTTATTCTTTCAGTTGATATCCGAATATTGCTGGCACAGACTGCCCTTGGTGTAGAATCTCGTAGTACACCGATTCGTAAGATAACTCCTGTAGCTGCTGATAGCCATACCAAGTCAAGCATCATATCCACACAGCAATTACAGGTAAGATGGAGCAATAGATCAGTGGTATCTTATAAACAATTATCTTGGAGTATTAAATCAATGGTGTCTTTTCTTTTCAAATACATTGTATCTTGATGATGTGAATTCAGTTTTGTAAATTTTGCACTACTCTATCCTTTTTTTGCCAGTGCCATCTATCAAGTATTGCTTGAATATAGTATGCAATGTGTACACAGTTTATTTATGCATATAGGAAAATGTAAATGTATACAAGAAAGATCAACTGAAAACCTGAAAAAAGTGTTACATATGGCAAACAGTCTCATTTATATTTTCATATAGGTGAGATGAAATAACCACTAATTTAAGTGGAATGATGACACTCAAGTCAAGATTTTATGAATGTTCGTGTCTACATTTTAAGGTTCCACCATAGATATAAGGGGAGATACCAGACTGCCACAGGACTCAAATTTGGGGTATTCAGGTCCACTCGAGTCCAGCCAAAATTAACTTGCAGTGCAGAGATTATATGTGACCGTCCATCCCAAAGCAGCCGTACATGCCACCTGTTGTCATTTTCACTTTTTTTAATTATTTGCAAAGACCATGCTTTAACTTAAGGATTTAAATGACACCTTAATGAACTTCACACGATTTCCAGAAGTCAAGTTATGGTCTGTCAAAGGTTGTCAGGAAGTAAAACTTATAACTGAGATAAACACGTTCAATGATCATTAAGTCCTATATTTTCTGTTGATTGTCTTAAAAATATGCAGATTTATTTCATATTTCCTATCATTTTCTTGAAATGAAACTTTGCTGGTACTTTGTAGAAAGCACAAGGATTTTGAATTTGTCAAAAAATACATTTCGGCAAATTACTACATGTATTTTCACCTGTAGCGCAAAATGAATTTTCTGGCATTTATGGGTCATACGGGCTGGACAGCCACATATTAGGTTTCACGGAGAAGCAAACCACACCAATTAACGTTGGGACCGTGTACACGTGTAAACGTTTACAAACTCTATCAAACGGTTAATCGTAACTGTTTTAAGCTTGCCTTTCTGTCCAGTTTTTGCTAGAATTTTCACTAAAAAACATCTCTCTTTTGTGTCTTCGGTTGTATTTTCATGATTAATCATGTATTGCATCATCAAGACATATCGAAAAAGCTACCATTTTTGCGAACCAAAGTCGCCAGTCGCCGAACTGGTGCATTATTTGGCTATCGAGGGACATGCCTGGGAATTCCCTGAACGAAAAAGCATGTGGCAATGCCGATGTCCGTTGATTTCATGATACATATTACAGTCCCTGGAACCAATAGAGCAACGGGAATAGTCAGCAACCAAATTGATCTATTTTTAACTATGACGATAAAAAGATCATATACCATTATTTAACAGAGGGTAGGCCTTGATCTAATATTTAGACGTAAGACGTCATATAAATTCAATTAAATGTATTCTAAAACAAAGACATTTGAAATAATTAATAATCTAAATAACTCCAGAACATGTCAAAATGTTGGTATTTCTCGCAATAAATCGTCAATTTCAAACAGAATGATATCATGCAATGATTGCTCCTGGTGATTGCCTTCATTTGAGAACCGCCCTGCAGCAAAATAAGTTTACTACTTATAAATAAAACGATAGAAAACTCATAATTTCCCAACTTATTAAAAGTTTATTAAAACATAATATTGTAACAATTAATAAAACACAGAACACTTGGAGATTTTAGAAGCATATATAGAAGTAATACTGCAGTGGTGCCGCTCATTGAACAGGCGGGATTTTCATAACGTAAATACTTCAACTGCAATGGCGACATCCTTGGCTGCCGTGTGCATGAAAAACATGAAGTTGATTGAACGTTTACAAGCTTGTTATACAAGATAATATGCTTTTACTTTTCTTTGAGTTTAAACATCAGTTGTGTAAATAAAAATACACCTTGCATCTAATTTAGAAATGAAATGTTGCATTTTATGAAGGATGCAAAATTCTGCAACTTAGTTACGTACGTACATGCATAGAATTTGGATTGCTTTTACAGTCGTAAATTTGTGACGTTATTTGCGTGTACACGGTTACACGCCCGAATAAAAAACCGTGTACACGGATTTGTTAATAACCGTGAACTCCCAACGTTAACACCAATACTATTTTACAATGTGTTCGATGTCACCTACATACTTATAAATATAAACTATGGTTGTAGTGATTACTGAGTTTTGGTATCGCTTTATGTGCTGAAAGAGGTTGGTAATATGGGTTCCTGATGGGACTAATTTATGATATTTTCATATTTTTATAGGTTGTGTAACAATTTTCATGAGTGCTAACTACAATTACTGTATTTTTTCTTAAACAGTTGGAGTTAGAAAACAACTTCTTCCACAACCACTCTCCATCCCTGAAGAAAACCGTTGAGTTCATCTGTTCTCGGATAGCATCTAACTGTATCAAGAGCATCGACGCCACCCTTGTGAGTGATGCCAGGAAAGCAGTCATTGTCATGGTAGGGGAGCTGGTTAGCAACAGTTGTCATGACGAGTCGTTGTCAAGCAGCGCCAAGGATTTATTGCTTCAGAAAGCCAGGAATAGGTGTGTTGAGATGAGCGGTAAGACCAAGCAAGAGGCTCATCAAGTAGCAGCAAGGTTAGTGGCAATTTGCATCTCAAATTTCAGCTAATTCAGAACCAAAGAAGAAAAATATGAGCAAGCTAGTTGTGTTATAAGTAGGTTTTATTTTATTTTGACTGATCACAAAGGCACTAAGTTTTTAAAAGGCATTTGTAAAGCTATGACTGACCATAAATTTGCAAATAGTCTACTTGAGATTGTTTAACCATTTTGATGGCAATTCTAACGGGCTGCGAACGCAGTTCAAAAACCGTTGAAAATTGTGTATATTATTTGTAAGAATATCCTGTGTAAACCAGGTCATATAATGTCAAGCCATATGATAGGCTGAAAATGTCAAATTGGCCTTAATTGAAAGGTTGAAGTTTGTTTGCAACCAATGGATATAAAACAGGAAGTTTAATTTGTTGATGAGATCAAAGGTCTATACCAAGGTCAAAGGTCATATGAGATCAAGTTGTAAGATAGGCTTAAAATGTCAAATCATGTTGATCTTGTGGTTTTAAGAACCAAACTCAAAAGTATATAATATGCTCCCCTCCAGATATGTGGAATCTCGTTGCAAAGCAGGTCTTGATATCCTCCTGTTAGATGACATTAGCCCTCAGGTCCAGAACACAGCTAAAGTCATCGCAATTCGCCTAGCGATGGACAGAGTTACCAGGTGGATCAACACTCAAGTCACTGCTGCACTGCAGAAGGAACTCGGTACACACTTTGACAAGATTTTGAAGGCTAGTCAGAAAGATGTGAAGAAAGATACTGGCAAGATGATCGTTACTGTACCCGATGTACATAGGGTAGAGGTGTGTTCTCCATCAGATGTCATTCAGATTCTGAAGGTGAGTTTCATAGAATAATTTGATGGATATATTGTTGGCCACATCACATACTGACGTATCCGTAAAATACGCATTTCGAGAAAAACGGCTTTGAAAAATTGCAAGAAACAACAGTCTGGTATTATAGGGAATGAAAATATACTAGCTTAATCAAATGCATTCATATAAGTAAAAAGTATTCCAACATTTAAGATTGAACAGTTTTGTACTTGATCAAAGTAGTGTAAACTAGATGAAAATCCAATACGTCAGTATGTGAAATGGGCAATTGTCACAAAATTGTAAGAAAATGGCCATACACTGCGAATACGCCTGTATGTGAAATCCAAGTGATCCTATTTCCACTGTGAAATTTGGTAATACGTCACGCGCATACGCCTGTATGTGAAATGGCAAATACTTATAAATACAGATACGACAATCTGAACTTGCGCATTATAGATTTTTTTTTTGGATAAATACGCTTGTATGTGATATCGTAAAGTCATAAAACTGACACATGCGTCAAAATTAGTTAATTAATATCTAATTGATTAATGAATTTTACAATCTGAAATTTAGGTTAGATATAGAAGACATTCAAATATCCCTATGTGCCAAATTTCACAAAAACCTGAAATATCACATACGCCGGTATGTGATGTGGCCCATGATAGGGTGGATTTGATGGAAATCTCAGGATTTTGTGGGTATCCCTGCAGAATTTAAAAATCATTTTAAAGACGATCGCGGTGTTAATTTTCACCAACAGGTGGCAGCGTTACAGTGTAAGATTTGCGCCTAATACACAAAACGCAATGCGCGCATTGTCTTCCCGGTGTCGCGAAATAGTAACGAGTAGCTACGAGTGCTCCCGAGCCAACGGGCCTTCAGTGATAAAACTTTTTACGTGTGATTTCCTATACCACAAAATGCTGATTTTTCAAATAATGCCACCTGTAGAATTTTTTAATTTTTTGCCAGTCAATTGTGAATGTCAAGCGGATGTCAAATCAAGAAAAAAATGTGGTGTCACCCACTGTTTTCAAAAGATAGCTAGAGATGAAATTACATCCATGGGGTAAAATCTAAAAAATAATTTTCATCGCCGGGAATGTGGAAATTTGGTTTTATAACATCAAACAGATAAAAAAGTTAATTACCCTAAAGCTCGAGTTTTCAAGTTATCGTCAATTAAAACGAACATGATGTCATCATATATGACGTCATAGCGCGCTTAGATGATCTGTGACCACCATTTTTTATTGTTGAAGTTTGAAGTTTATCTATTAACTGACAAAAAATAAACAAAATCTACAGGTAGGAACTTATCACCGCGATTGTCCTTAAGCAGCTTCATGCAAGACTTTATTAATCCAATTCTCATTCTGAATCATTTTGCCCACAGGATTTATTGAGATATCTACTGCTGCACCCATCAACCCACCCAATCAATGCTGACCATATTAATGCGGCAATAGCAACTGTAAGAACAGTGCTACATTATAGACAGGTATTTATATGTTTTAAACCTATGGTCAGTTTGACGTAGTCATTTAATGAAGATTGTGCATTCCCTAATAAGCACTTCTTTGACTCTATGTATGTGTATAGTCCAAGGAATCTAAAAGGAGGAATCGGCCATGTAGGATGGTTAGCTTCATGGATTGTCTCTTTATTACAAAGGGCGAGTGATTGTACCACCAGCATTTACCTGATGCGGGTGCCACACTTGAAACTCCTCAAAAAGAAATTGTTGGGAAAGTGGCAGCTAGCTCAGTGCAAGTAGCAAAGGTTGACGATAAAAACACGGATATGGTTTGCATTTGAAGTAAAATGCACACGCTGTATGTGAGTCAAGTGAAGTTTTATGCAATTTGCTGAGCTATCTGGCCAGTTTCCAAACAAATCCGGAGGACAATAACTCTTAATCCATGAATGACAAGAAAGACAGGGAGCACAGGTTCCCTTTTTGATTTCTTTGATTGCACCTCATATGATTCAAGTACAGCAGCCTACAAATGTGATGACTGAACTCTTTATGGATTTTAGCAGGACAAAGATATACAGAATCTGTTGGTCTAATTCAACTATATGCTTTCTAAGAAGCTCTTTAAATTGATACACAATAATTGACCACAGTATTTTTGATTATTTTTGGCATGCTGGTATGAAATAACTATAACGATAAGGCCATGCACATTCAGAAGATTAACTGTTGAATAGTACCATGTATACATCTAATAATTTAAAATACACTAAACTATACTAAACAAAATGTCCAAAAACAGTTCCTCAGTTTAAACGATGTTACATTCACATGCTGGTTGGATCTCCTTTAAATGAGATTCGATATATATATATTTTAAACAGTTAAAAAACAACCAGTGCCAAGCTTTTGACACACGCTGTGTCTTCTACGGGGCGTTGTTTGACTGTGAAAAAAGAATGGGAACACTATGAACGGGGAAGTTGATTTTTTATGTTGAGACCCGTAGGTGTGAAAGTACATAATTGGTGTTGCCAGAAGTTTTCTCTTTAAAGTCAAATAATTTAAAATGAGACACATAGGAGCTAACAAACTGACAACTGTGTCCTTTTGCCATGATACGGCAGCAATTGGTTGTTCCTTTGAAATCACAATCACATAATATTTCTTTTAACCCAACTCAAAATTTTAGGTGTAAGCATATTATTATAAACACCATGTATTAATTTGTTATATTTCAGGACCTGACACCTTTAGCCTTGCAGTCCATGCATTCTCTCACCATAGAATTAGCTGCCGTTATATCAGCCCTTAAACCTTCTGCATTACATCAGCAATTCCAGTGTGTGATACCACAATCATCCAGGCCAACCAATCAAACACAAGTCCCAGATAGGACTAGTGAGCAACCATCCACAAACGCATCAAGTAATATAACTACAGAACTTGTAGAAGGGATGGACAAGTTAGAATTATCAAACATAGAGAATAACGTCTGTAATGGAATGACGAATGATCAAAATCAATATCAAAATGGACCCATATCTAAAGAAAGCTCTACGGATATTCCAAAATCTGAGCATAACCTTGATGTAGCACATATACCTGACCAGTCTGAAGTGACTAAGACTGCGATGATGCAGCCGCATGATTTGAGTGAACGTATTGAAGTGACTAGTTATACTCTATTAGAATCTTTTGTGAAGTTATGGAAAGAAGATACCAAGGGCAAAGTCCCTGCCATTGCATTCATCTGTGCCAAGAATGTAGTGCTGATGGATAGAACTGAAGATGTGCTGGTGAGTAGCTTGCAATTTTCTCTAAGGTTGGTACCAGAATCCCTCAGATATTGTAAACAAAAATGCAGGGTGTTGGTTATGTAAGCATACCATTGGAATTTCTGCTTACAATGTCAAAGGAATTGTGATGCTGACATTTAGTTGATATCTAGTCTGAACTCCATGGACTAGTTGTTTCAACTTAGTCCAGAACTCTGGAGCATCTCTATTCCAAGAATAACTGATCCAGGTATAAAGTTATTCCTGGATTAACTTTTGTGAATATGGACGGTAATATTTAATTTTTCTTTTTTATTAGTCATGTACAAAAGTAAAGAAAGTTTAACCAGATGCATTTTTAAATCTTGGGGTTACTACATCCATGTGATGTGATGAAATTTGTATAATATTTTATACCACAAGATTCAGAGAAAGAGACATATATAGTAAAATTTGCAAATGTGTGACTGTTTCACTTACCTGATTTTTTATCTCTTTCTTTGCTAGATGAGTTGGCAATGTATAGAGACCCTAGTGCAAGCATTATCAGACAATGCTCTGACTACCAGCCAGGAGATATACGACAGCTTATACAGCTTGATGGACTCCTCATATGTATTTGTGTCATCCCATGCAGCGATGCTTGCAGTCAAACTGGCCACGCAATATTGTAATACTGAACAACATTGCAAGAAAGGTAAAGTTCTCATTCTACTGTATAATTCCTTTTTTTTTTAATTTATCCATCGGCATTGCTTCAATTTGTAACCCTTTTGAAAAAGGAAATATCTTAATTCTCCTGACATCATGGCTTGAAATCTTTTATTTGGGTTTGCTACCTTTTTGAAATTAAAACGTTTTAAGTCCGGTTGGAATAATATAGTACAAAAACCTTAATTTGTTGATGAGGTCAAGGGCCAGGGTCAAGGGTCACTTGACAGGATTACAGGTCATATTATGTCAAGTTGTAAAAATGGCTGAAAATGCCAAATTCATCTCAATTAGAAAGTTGAGTATGGACTTTATTTTTTTTATAGGTCAAAAGTCACATACAATGGTCACAGGTCATATGAGGACAAGATGTCAAAGGAATGATAATGTTAATTTGGCCTCAATTTAAAAGTTAGAAGTATATAGACAGTTGAAACCATGGTAATATAAGAATAATAATTTAAGAGAATCCGTAATTACAGGGGAGCCTTGCCGAGCGGTTAGAGCACGGGACCATGTCTCTTTGTTTTCGTGGGCAAGAAACTTTACTCCAATTGCTCTGTGGTTCGGAAGTCACGTAATGGAGTTGATCCCCTGTGCGAATGTTCCTTCTTGGGGCGCTGCATACAGTGGTTACCTGGTGAGTTTAATACTTGTCCAGTTTTGTTATGATTCATTATATATTTTCGCAGATAAATGTTCTCATTGGTTGTTTTGATTTGATTTTATCCAGATGCAGATGATGAGTTTAGTGATATGGATAAATTACTTCAGAAGATTGCAGATAGATGCTGTGAGCCTGTTGTCCTGGAGTCTATATATAGCTACTATTCCAGCACAAAACAAAACCACTCTGCCAACACAATGCAAAGCCAGTGAGAAGTAGATCTATTGAGTAACAGTATCTTTCATATATTTTACTTTGATTATAACTAAATAGTAGGAATTTTGTTGCATTTCATCCCATTCACACATACATGCCATGTGGGATTCACTCGTGTGTGCTGCATCTCCTGCAGTTGGGCTGTATTCAGCTACTCATATTCTTTTAAAGTAATACTAAAAGATTTTGATAAAAAATGTTATATAGTTAAAACAGCATAAAATGGAGGAATGTGACTATCTAAAAGCGTTTTCAAGTGTATTTTGCCACCAAATAATGGATAAAAAGCACATGCTTTCCTATACTAATACATTTGGAATTAAATTCGGGATCCCGAATATAATTCAACAAATGGCCATAACAGAAAAAGTAAGCATCTTTGAGCCAAATCGTTTGTAGGGTATCCATATCTACCAAAATCAAACCCAATAAGCCCAAAAAATCCAAAGTCATGGATGACAGGGGTGCTTCATTTATAACACTTTATAGTATTGCTTTTAGCATTTTTTTTTTGGTCATAATTGTATGAATATTTTTGACTGATTCACACGAGCAATGAATAAAGATTCACTTACGTGAGCGGAATTATCAAATGTCATTCTACATTTAGTCCAAACAAATATTTATTGGATGTTGTAAACAAAGATCCAGAGTGCAGGGCCCCACTGTTTGTAAATGCAGCACCCACCCTGTATTTTCGTTTATTTACATTGTCCAAGAATGTTTTGTTTGGCCAAAAGATGTCCTATCAAGTAAATAATAGTTTTTTAACTGTCAATTAGTGTGCAAATTATATATTGTAATGTATTCATATATTCTCACTTTGAGTAAAAAAGTTGTATATTAAATAATCTTCTTTTGAAAATCTAACAGATATTGTTTCATATGTATACTAACATGCTATAATAGCATATGCTTATTTGTGCCTAAATTCATTACAAATTCAAGTGAAATCAAGAATTTAATAGTAGATGTCAAGTTTGTTGTTGTTGTCATTGTTGCTGTTTTGTTCATCATATATCTTATATGTGGGTAGCAAATGTTCAAAATTTTCTACATATTGGACTGTTTGATTATAATAGGACAAGGACATTGCTGGGATTTTGGAAGGTTTCTGTCTTTTTGAACAATAACCCTATTCTAAAATGTTCAAAATTGTCATAAATGGCCTTAAACATGGCAAAATGATTCAAAACTGCCATATTTTGCCACACTTGAATGAAAATTGCCTGTCAAAAAAGGCAGACGGATGAGTTACTAGCCAAGTCTTAGTACTAGGATAAGAATTTTAGTGTATTTTTTTATTTTTTGTTACTAAGTGCATATTGTTGATGGTATGATTTCATTTTGAGAGGATGCATTAAGACCACAATTTTAAAAGCTCTATTATGTTCTCATATAATAAGATAATTTGCCTTTTACTTTTTCTTTTTAAATTATTTTGAATAGAATATTGAATATTGAAGGATTCTCATCAGGTGAAATGGAATATATTGTCCAATTGACAAGTAATCAATTATGGTTTAGTTTTCATACATTTACATCCAATTTACATACAATCAAAGAACTGATTAATACTCATAAATGTTAGGGCATGCTGAACGTTCCTTGCCTTGGTGATTTTAGACATTTAATTATGACCTTTACCAGTCTGATATTCTTATGCTAAATTTCTTTTGAATAAATAAGGTGTCAGTCACACATCAACATACAGAGTCCAACATATGACTATTGGTTAGCGTTTTGACATGTATATCTATGGCCAAAACAAATCACGTTAGTTAGAGCTCGATATGGTTATGTGTGACTGAACCTAAGGTAAAGCATACAACCTTCGAGGATGAATGGAATCGTCAACACACCTAAATCTGTTTAATGAATTGACACAAATATAAAAATCCACTATATAGTGGATAAAATAGTCTAGTCATAATCAAGAATCTACAGGGTGTCCACGAATGATTTATACCAGAATATCGAATTTTTTGTGGACCAGTGGGTAAGGTTTTGGTCAAATCTTTTTAATTTCCAAATCAAACATGTCATTAGGTTTCTGAAGAATTTTGAATTTTTCAAATTGCCTATGTTCCTGTGGAATGTTATAGAGATTTTTGAAAACAGGGTATATTTTGCGAACTGTAAATTGGTAATCAGAGAAATTGTTAAATTTAAATGATCGCTATTCTGAGTAGGAATAGATTCAGAAGTCTGCAAGGTAATGCTTTGTGTAGATCATAGAAAATTACAAAAGCAAAGAAAGAAGATTTGAAGTTGGCCAAGTTGTATTCATTAAACTCACAAACATTTGTGAGTGCATATTACGACCATTTATTATACCTGCATGATTATTTGTACAGATCAAATCCAAGTTTGCATCAATTTTCAATTACGTCATCGCACAAAGCAATGAAGCATGATATTTTGATGAAACTGATGTAAAATGTAGAATACTTATCCACTATTGTAGAAAAGCTGTGCTGTTGGTTTTATGAGAAATTTAATATTTTTTCTGATTTTTTGAAACCAAGTATAAATCATTCATGGACACCCTGTATGTGTACCACACAGTGACATTAAAATTTAAAAGGGTGTAATTATAATTTTTTTTTTGATGATCTGTATTTTGTGTTGTTTGGGAAAAATATATGTTATACA
>JXSR01S011051.1:8678-24284 GCA_000969725.1 Ophiothrix spiculata
TTTTTGATAATTGAAGAACAATAATTGGGGTAGACGAGTTTTGAGCTCTGCTGAAACACAATCACAAGAATTACATATAGGCCAACATTAAACAGTTATTGTTGTTTCAAATAATTCTCGAAAACGAAAATTTAGAGCCTGGCGTAATACAAATTTTGCGTGTGCATTTTACGCGAGTATACAACGCTTTCCAGACACATGCGATGTCGCGGTAGTGTGAATTACTGATTGGAAATGGCGTTGCGTACTTCCAGGTGTCCCGCTCTTGTAACAACTTGTGGATACGTGGGGGCTGCGTTCAGAAATCATGCTTGTGTCCGAAATTTATTTTAAACAATAATAGTTGGATTCTTATAATTTGTGGATTCAGATGACCTCAAATATTTCTGTAGATGAAAATAAATTTGCAGGACGTGACCACAAAGCTGCAACGCTGGTATGACATCGGTATGACACCGGTGAATGTTTGCATTACCCGGTCGGTCAATGGTTAGCCGACGTTTGTAATTGGACCATAACTGAAGATCTTGTATACAAGCCGCAAGGTTTTAACCCAAATTCTTGTGGCATGCTTTCGGCATCTCTACGGCTCACGGACACTGTCTGGTCTGCCGTTGCCCGATCAGTGTCCACTGAATTTCTACCCAGTATGATGCCGTAAACACATCGTAACCTCGCCACAAGGTTATGTGATAAGGGTATCCATCCTGCTCAAAGTTGGAAATAGATGACAGGAGTTTGGCCCTTCTTGTACTAACACATTGACAAGAGAAATGACTGGTTCATATCATTCATATCATGGGGTAAATGAGGATGGAAATTGCTTGCTCTAATAAATTTGAAAAGGTTCAACACATTTGAACTTTAGAAGATAATTTACTGAGATAGTACACAGATGGGGGTTGTTCAATCGGAGCTGTAATGTCTTCACACCAATCATAGAGATAATCATAGGAATGAAGATGGTCTGGGTGATGGTAATTGGTTTCTGTCGGGATGCACCTGCTTATTGTTGTGATGGTGGAATGGTTCGGTTTGAAGCTTTGCTTTATAGGTCATGCTGGGTTTTCTCTCTCAGTTTGACAGTACCACTGCTAGTTCAAAACCCTTTCGGTGTAACGATGTAGTGAAACAGAACTAGGCGTAGTGTTAAAGCAATATTATATTATTTTATTTTTATTTTTATTTTTATGAGATGCACAAATTTTATTATTTATCTCATTGGGCCAAGACTTGAAAACAAAAATAACCAAGCCTTTCCAGACCTAATATTATATTATAAGATTTGGTTCAAAAATAAATTCAAGTTTAAATGAAGAATTATGACTAACTAAACAGCATCTATAGGCCCTATATTATATATATTCTCTATTTTTGTTTTCTCCTGAAGCAAGTGCACCAAATGCACACTTGTACTTTCCTGGATACTAATGCATGTAGAATTAATTTCGGGATCCTGAATTCAATTCAACAAATTGACATAGCTCAAAAATGTTGAGTCAAATCATTTGGATGGTATTGATGTATACCAAATACGAACCCAGTCAGTCTGAAAAAATCAAAAGGCAAGGGTGATAGGGGACTTCCTGTTGGTAGGATCTTGTAGTATTGCTGTATGGATTAGGATTAGGATACAAATAGTGTATTAAAGTTTAGAGGTAGGATTAGGGTTGCGTTTTGGTTTAGCAGGGTTTTGGTGTTGTCAAGTAGGCATATAATGAGAAATGAGGGATGACTTTTTACTCACCGTGGCGTTGTTGGATTCATGTGTTGGTACATTTTGCAAATACTAAATGCAGATATGATTGCTATTAAATATATCAAATTTAAGCTGAAAATGTCAATAAAGAAAACATGAATTTTGATTTGACCTTAATATGAGGTCATTAGTTATACTGTTCTTTCACCTATTCTGAATCAGAATATTTTAATAGGTTATTAAAATCAAAGTGACTAAAATTGATGATACTTTAAATGTGTTTTGATTCTTATCAAGCCCCAGCCATATCAAGGAATATGGTCATATGGTCATAGCATAAAGTCCAGTCTAATGCTAACCAGTGCCTGTATGAACTTCATCAAATCACCAGAACTGAACTTTCTCTGCTTACATTTCTGCTGAGATTTAATCCAATTTTATGCCTCAAATCTTATGTCATTATTTGTGCAATATTTCACTAGATTTATTATATTTTGTCTGACTGGGGTCAGGCTAAATGTCAGCCATCTTTGGTGGTTGCCACATGTGTTTACAACTCCGGGGAGGGGTAACTCAAAAAGTTTGGTAGGTATATGATATCCGCGATATCCAACAACAACAACAACTGCGGAACTGAATCATTGCGGACCTGATTTTTTGGTCAAAAATAGGGTTTATGGAACTGATTTTTTCCCAAATTGAGGTCTCAGGAACTGCCCATTTCCCTTAAAATTACGACTATTTCAGCTGAAAATTGCTCAAAGGTTTTAAACGTAACATTAATAATAATACAGCACACATTTGAGTGATTTTCCTTGAAAATGGGGTCTTCAGAACTGAAGTAATCTTGAAATAAGCATCCTGGGGAGCAGAAGAGGAGGCTTGAAAAGGGGATCTTGAAGGCGGCACATATCCATACCTTCTGTCAATGTAAGTGACCCCCTCCTCCTATACAACACATTGCATCCACATGAAATCCAAATATAGGCCTACAGTGTATGGTTGGCAAAACTAGTCATATTTTATCTTGGAGAAATTTGATCATTCATGCTCAAACCTCTTACACTATTATATACCAACAGATATTTCTTGAGGATAGCAGATACTCACCCTCGCTGGCATTTCTTCCGAAGTGTTAAATCTGGGTTAAAAATAAGTAACTGCATTTATTAATGCTGGGAAGATAACAGATTCACAGAGAAGGAGATGTTGCTTTCCCCTAATGCAAATGAGTGAGGACCATTTGCTAAAAAGAGAATTTGGCATGCGACCTATATAAATGCAAGCTGTTCCTATCCCTTTACCAACATGAAATTTGGAAATTCCATTATGATGAATGGATCTTTTATAGATAAATCCATCTAAGGTACAAATTTAGGATTTAGAAAACACTGGATAGTCACACCACCATCACATATAGATATATTGCAAATCAATTCGCTTTCAATTTGAGCCATTTCTGTAGTTTTTTGGATTTTACTACACTTTTAAGCTTTATTTAAAGCATTTCCATATTTTTTTTTAAAATTCTAAGTGGAATCTAGGCTAGTTCCTTTAAGTGCTGTGCTGAAAGGTTCAACAAAACATTTACTGAGGTTAAAGGAAAACCTGGTTTGGTGCATATCTCTCTTTACAATAAAAATGTCATCTAATACAAAACATGTTTCTAGCACAATTTGATAAAACTAGGTCTGACTATCATATCCATTTTTCCAGTAAACTTGATCCTTGCTAGTTTTAATTACTCGTTACATCATTGTCTTCATATATTTATTTATAGGAAGTTCAAGTTTCATGGGGCATGTTTATATTATTAATGAGGCAACTCTTTTTGCCCTATTTCTATAAGATTTCCAGTTATGGAAACCAAACTTAAAATCACTGGAAGGTAGATTTTGACTTTGATGTGTTTATAAATAAGATATTTTTTGAACTGTCTCAAAGACTAGCAAGTGTGGAGGTGACATCAGCTGAACAAATTTAGGTTAGAATTTAAAAAAGTGATATCATATTCAAAAGAGTGTTCGAAATAGAAAATAAAAGTTACATGTACAAATGAGATAATTCATCAAAAATGGACTGAAAACATGTAAACTTGCATGCACAGGCAAAAACTTACACAGAGCATATTTTACATGCATTTGTGCATGTAAAACCCCTCTATTTCGAACACTGATTCAAAATGTTATATTTAATGTTACACTTTTTAAAATAATGCTTTGGGAGGAATTTTAATCTTGACCGTAGATGCAAAATAGATCATTAGTGTCATAATGTGTGTTTTGACTCGGGATTTTGACCCCACGTATAGGACTAAAAAAGACAATTATTGGTTTGTGTTTCCTGTTACCACTATTTTAAAGTAGTTATATAGGTGATACATCAAGGTGTATGATTTATATAAAACACAAATAAACACTGTTAGAAATATTGAAATTCAAGATAAATATACCATCTGTATGTGAATTGGCTCCAATTACTTCACAAGTACCATCTCTTTAGATTTTGGAGTCCCAATTTATTGCTGTTATGTCAATCATTATCCCATATTTATGCAAATTATATCAATAGACCGGATTTTTATGTGCAATTTTGTACAATTATGTCTAGTCCTCAAGAAAACTGTTGGCCTGGTGCAAAATTTAAAGTCTCATACTGTTATTTTCTTACTTTTATGGAGACATAAAAAACCGTCGTTTTGATTTGTCAAAATTTTGATGCTTTGGCCTTTATCAGAAACCAACTAGTCACATGAACAATTCAAATGGGGTACAATTTAAAGAGATTGCACATGACATAATTCCCCCATTATTTTGTGTGTAGAATCTGATGAAAGCTGGGTTTTGATATCGTCACGCTAATAAACTTTTCACCTCATTTTTTTCTTATTGAGGAAAAAAACACAGTGTAGATTTTCAGCTTGTTACCTCTTTCTAGCATTTCCTCTATTAACAACTTGATGAATCATAATGGCTATATTTTCATGTCTGACAAAGTTTTATGTAATCACCAAAATAACTTAAGCAATTTTAGAAAGTAAGATAGGCAATTCTAACATGATGTAAGTTAGGCAACAATATAAAGTGAGATAGGCAAAAATATAAATGTGTTTTGAGTTAGGCAGAATGAGATAGGCTAATTATATGATAACATGTTGTGAATTTTGTAAAGCGAGATAGGCAATTTTATTCTTATTTAGTCACAAACTTGTGATTATCATTCAATTTGTAGAAAATTTCCAAGGTCATATATATATTTTTTATTTATATATTATTTATTTACTCACATTAAAGTGCCTCTTCATCTAAAGAGCTAATTTATTCAGAAATCTCAATTTCCTCAAAACATGAGATAGGCAGATATTTTATTAGCATGTCGATATTGTATTTACTTGAGAATATATGAAAAAAAATTTTCTTTTTAATATTATCTGTAAAGGAAGATATTGAGGTAATACACACTATTCAGAAGTAGTTTGCATTTTACTCAGGAATTTAGCAGGTCACACACAGTGAAAATGTTAATTCTCCAATTGCAAATATAATATCACAGTCAATGTTTATTAAACTCTTTGTCTTCAACATGTTTCATGGTTTCAGTCATTCAAGCATTTTTAAGCTTTATAGCTTGAAGCCATCCAAATTGCAAGAGTTTACCATTAAGAAAACCATTGACAAAATATGTGCACATATATATCGCAGATAAAGTAATTGCGGATATTCAATATTTTTTGATCAAGACTTGTGACGTCAATGGAACGGTTTAATAACCTTCATGTCCTTTAATCATGAGTATGACTTAGTAGAGACCTTGTCATCGTGACTCTGCACCCATCACTTTGCTAATCTCACTTTAATTAAAAGATGCGTATCAAGGGTATGCACAGGTATGTAGGTCAATGTAGGTTTCCTGTAAACATAACATCTGAAAAATTGGCTGTTCAAAATATTTAAATTTCCCCAATAATTTTGGCCAATCAAATTTTACCAAATTTTCCAATAATTTTGGCAAATCAAATTTTACCTATAATATGTAACTTATCTAATAAAAAGGGCATTATTCTGGGATGGATACATATAGATTACCGTTCAAAGAAAAACTTGAAGTACAATATAGTAGCCCCTTTAAGGCGACAAAATATAAGGCAGCCATTTTTATTGTTCATGGGTTTTGCTCTATTACATTATTATTACCTTTATGACTACAACAATACAGACGACAAGGGGAATAAGGCCTAAAAAAGTTGTTGACTTGCCCTTTGCGACCGACCCAAAATTTGCAAAATTTAGGGTCACTTTTTTTGTGTGAACTTCTGCCTATCCAGGTGGGGGCGGCCGCGATCTAGTAGAAGCTAGTAAATTTAGGGCTAGGGATTTCTAAAACGCAAAATTTACATTTTACATGTCTTTATATTGGCGCATTGATATTGAAAATGTTACAAAAATTTTATTGTTACCTTTATTCAAATAATAACAAAATTGCTCCTATAGTGATACACATTATTGTATTATTTTAAATCCGCTAGGGTTCACGCGTGAACCCCATTCGTAGCAAAGGAATTTTAAGTTTATTCGATGCACTATTTTAACCTAATTGAAATTACACGCGCGACACCGAGGAAGGTTTACACGATCAAATATAGTAGTAACGAGGCATGGCCACCGTCATCTGTGCCTATCCAAACAGTGAAATTGGTGAAAATAGCATAATATTTGGGTTGAGTTTACAACAATATTTACAAAATGTTATATATTTGCATGAAACAAACATAAGTCTTGAATAAATAAAACACACAGCATTTATATAAACTAACTTATACAGTTTTTCTTGCCCTGTTTTCAAATAGAAAAAAAAAAATCCGACTGACCATTGATTTCACCATTAAAGGGCAAAGGGCAAATCAACAATTTTTTATTTTAGGCCTACGTAAAATATGTTAGAAAAGACAGGGGAAATGAAATTTTTCTCTTTGAAATCTTTAATCTAACTTAGTAATTGTTTTATGCGAGCGTTAAATCACAAAGGTCCATGAAAGTATTACGACAAAAGCAAATATCAAGCACATCCTCAATTGATCATCTTTAAAATGAGATTTCTATCCCAACCTCTTGGGTCATTCATCATTGATAATAGTTCACAATAAATGGAAGATTATTTCTCATTGACTTTTATCGGTTGGCTTTGCAATAATTACTTCCAAATGAATGAAATTTGGTCGTAACTCCATGATGGATGAAATCTCAATTGCTTTACATGTTTATTATTTATGGCTGGATATTGCAAATCTCACTGACCGTACCCATTTGCCAGGCGGCGAGATGAGTGGGAGTTGGTCAAAACACTTCAAATGGCAGCAGTGCGTGCGACTTGATTAGTTAGATGAGAAATGTCATCAAGAACTTTATCTGATAAAAAGATAATATCAATCAATCTTTAAAGGTACTCCCATATTTTATTTTGCATCTACAAGGTAAAATTATAGCCAACCTACAATTCTGCTGATTTTAAATAAGAATGCATCAAAATAAAGAAAAAGGTAAAGGCCTGTATTTGCACAAGCCGGAGTGCCCATCTATCTTTCAAAGCAAACCCCACTTATTTGTTATATTTGAGGTGAAGGTTCACCACACTTTCTTCCCACAAGTCTGTTACCTTCTCAGAATTGAAGCATACCAGCATCCGTTTGATACCTGGGGTGGAGAGGTGTTCAATAGGGTAAGAATCTTGCTCAAGGACACTACAAACATCACCCAATGGATTTGAACCCACGATGCTCAATTCTGCCAGGCCACCCATAGCCCTATGATGCACCAGATTTATGTTAATTATAACCCAAGAAATTGTGAAGGAGAATCATGGAGTAGAGTTAGTGTACCTCAATTTGTTTTGAAATCAGCGTGATAGCTAGGCATCTCACATTAATACATAGACAACGTGTGCATTTTGTTTAGCACCTAAACCGTTTTTTGTTTTTTTTCGATTTGCTCTGAGTTAAGGAAGCTCAATTTTCCAACTAATCTGTTCAAAGGGTCTCAAAGTGCTGTGCACCCAGCCATAAAATGTCGTGAGGTACATTAAATCGCTTCACTCTCCACGAACGACAAACCAAGATGACCGCCATTACACTGCAGTCAAATCAAAATGGCGGCGAGCACGGATTCCCCCTTTTTGATTTCCTTGATTGCAACATGTCCAGAAGAGAGTTACATATCAGAAGTAAATCATGGGGTGCAAGTCCAATCTAATGACTGATACACTCACATCCAATGACTGTTCAAATGATGACTTCTGTATGATCTTCTGGCTTAATTTTATACCGGCACCACACTTACGTCTGATGGTGTTGATAAGACTACAAAGGTGTGCTCACAATTTGTCTTGTAGTGGCCGATGGTCCAACTTGAGATTTTTCACACCTTAGACTAGACTTGATGGCTTCATGTTCCTGGAGAAAAATTAATACTGGTTGGTGATTACAAATGTGGGATAATTAGGTTTGACGTCAGAGTTGAACTTGGACTTCTTAAATATCATCTAGAATTTCTACTTTTTGACTGTAACTTGAAATATCAGGTGGACTTATAATGACAGGCAAATTCAAAAGCTTTGTTTCAACGTCTTGGTACAATTCACACTCTCATAAACTATTTCGACAATCATGTGTTTTACCGCTTTGTAATTAAAACTTATGATAATGTTACCGGTAGGACTAGGATCAGACACATCTCTAATAACAGCGATGTCATGTCCAGTCTTGTATGTGATCATTTCAATCTTGGTTCGGAAAAAATGTAATTCAATTGAAACCATGATTACAAGTGGATTACAAGAAGCACTTCAAAACAGAACAAACAACCTATTCTAACTTCTGATTTAAACCGTAGCTATCTCTGACATGTTTGAAATGCAAATTGGAGTCTTAACAAAGATGCATTTCCTATATATTTCTTCTTAGGACACTAGCATTTAGGTATAGGTATATGTCACTGTAAACATGTTCAAGTTTATTTCTGTACCTTTATTACTGAAATTCAATTTCAATAAAATATTGAATAGAATCCCTACTTGTTACAAGACAACCGTCTTCCGTAGAATGTCGTCATCAAAGGAAAATCAATTGTATGTTCATTAATTATGCCTGTGGCACTGTGATCGACCTCAAGAATACAATAAACAAGCCTCTGTTACGACTTCAGTATAAATATTCGTCATGAATGTTTCACATCATGTGAGGCGCAGTCCTTCATGGTGAGGTGATAAATTTGTCACAGTAAGGCATTCTTCATTAGCCAATTAGGGGAATCTAGATCTTAATTATTTTTAATTACTTGTTTTGATAGTTTGTTAATCGCTTGCATCCTAAGGTCGCAGTTTCCCATTTAATCAGATATTTTGATAAGTTAAGGAGTCACATCTGTTATGTTTTTGTGTGAGTGTTGCTGAGCTTTGGATTTTATTAAGATAAATCTATGAAATTGCGTATGACACACAAATTGCTCCTTTCACAATGGTGGCTCTGAAAAGAGCCTTCTGATGCATTTGTGAGCAAAGAACATAATAGAGTTAGGAAATTGCAACCTTCAATGATACACAATATTACATGTTATTAGAATTTGAGTAAAAACACTTATTCTTGATTTTCAATTATCTACCATGATCTAAATTTATCTTGCACAGATCTGCTTTCAAGTGATGAAATATATGTTTGAGAGTCTTCATATTACTGTTAATCACTTCAAGGCAGGTGCCATAGTAGACCCGAGTGTGAAACGAAAGACCTGGACTTCATTTCGCAAGCATTCTTAAACAAACCTAACACATGTGGAAATCATCCTAGATCTATTTTTACTTGCATGGAGAATATGTTAACCCCCTTTTTGGTTTATTTTATCTGCCTAATGCAGCATTTAGCATTTATTTTTCCTTTCTAAGGTTCAAGTCTTTTTTAGAATCTCTAAGATGTAAAACGTGAGTATTAGCTGTCAAGGTTTCTGATTTACCCCTCCCCTGGTGGAGCCAGTGTTCTTCCATACTGCCATTCCATTCATTGCAGTGCTTGGTAAAAAGAAAATATTTTCTTATGTAGCCATTATTGAACATATGGCTTTATGATACATTCAACAAAATTTATTTTGTACCTCTTTTCAAACAAAATCTATTATGGATTAGATTTAGAAGTGATTGAAAATTTATTTTAGGTTAAAATAATGAAATATTTTAATCAAAGTGAACCATAGATTTTATGAATTAAAGAAGGCATGTTATTGAACTACATATGATCAATAATATTGATATTTCATCTCTAGTTACATGTTGTCCTGGCAGCAGCTTCTCAAGAAATAACCTAGAAATATAATTTACATTATATTAAATGACATCAATATCTAGGGCAGTGTATCTTACCTGTGAAGCAGTGAATATGATTGGATTATATCCTCCGCAAGGTATCGCAATAACGACTCGTGCCAAATAGGGGCAGATTATATGAGAAGCGTTAACAAATAATGAACGATGCCTATGTGTGGTAAATGGAGACGGGGACGTGTGAGCGACTCTTGAGAATCAGTAACAAAATTATGTGTCTTTTTTTTTTGAAAGTCACTTTGCCAAGCGAGTGGGAGTTGAGTTGTGAATTGTGGGTTATTATGCCAGTGCCTTACCATAAGTGACTTTGAAGAAAAGGAGAAAATTCATCCGTATTTTCTTTACGCTATAGAATCGTATCCATAATGTAGTTGTGACGTAATATGGACACTCACATATCCATTTTCATAAATTAAGATTATTCCATGTAATATATATAGGCTACAATTTGAAATGAGATTTTGTTTTATTCGACTACATGATAGTTTTAGCTATTTCGTCAAATATGGGTTTTATTATTTTTTGTGAATCGTCACCCCAAAACATGTAAACCCATAATATTAAGACAATTCCATTCGAACCCATAATAGGATCAATAGCTCAGCAGCTAAGTGTCCAATAAATAAATTGATGTCCCTGGTTCTCATCCTGGTTAAGGTCTATCTTATGTTTGATACATGGGCTCCGCGAGGGTGAACAAAATAATAGTTTATGATTAATTTCAAAGAGGACTAAAGCTGCATTTGATTGTTTTCGCAACAGTCAATTGTAAAAACTAGTTAAAAATGAATCTGTGTGTTACCGGTTAAACCCAAAACTTCCAGCCTTGTGTGTACCATCATCTATTTGATGCGGAAATTCAACTGTTGAACTTGCTCTACTTATTTTGACATATTGTTGGTTTTTATCACGTACAGCAATCTGGGCCTCATTGCATTTAGCCATATCTTGACCCTTACTTCAAATCCGGTGTTTAGAGTACCTTTAGACTAGTGGACATTAAGGAAAGTGTGTTTGTAGAAGCTTGAGATGGATTTACTTTTCCTGTTATTAATGAAACCAATATGGCCCATGATGTTGATTTTGTTAAATGGACACTGGACAAGTTCAACATCATATCCCAAGTATTGTTTCAAATAAGTATGACTGTTAAGTGCCTGATCCATTAAATAACAAAATTTACAAACTGTCTCTTAAAAAAAGAAAAAAGAAATAAGGCTTTGTACAATGTAGGAGCAATGACATTTAGCCAATAATGTTATCAGAAACTTGTAAATATGATATGATATTTCCAAGCTTGAGAGAAAAGAATCTTTTAAAATGCAAGTAAGGTAATGATATTCACCAGGCCAGGGATTATTACAGATTTTGTTTAAAGTGATTATTCTACTGTGGTGAAGTTAGTTGATACACAAATCTTACTGTATACATACTTGAAGATGATGTTGAAGTAGAGTTTTCTTGAAAACGCCTACATGTTTGTGAACTTGTTTGTTGGGCAGGAAATGTTTTGGATTAGCTGACTTAGTTCTCAAAGAACTATAGGGAGATTGAAATCCTAGTACCGACAAGAGTAGGAGAATATGGCTGGCTTAGAAAATGGATTTTGGTGGGTTAACAAGAAAGTAACAGTATATTCTTGGTCACTGAGTGTGATTTTACTACCTAAATAAGGAATTTTGGCTACCCATTATGACACAATACATGCTAGTGCGTTCGGCGTCAAAAACAGTGAAGCCGCACGTTGAAAATCACGGTGCGATGTAGATATGTACTACACAATTAGCTTTACTGACTTTGGAATATTTCATATTTGAATAGGAGTGTATGTCTTTCCAATGATGTTTATTGTTTTTGGCAAAAAAATTAACATCATTTTTGGTTTACAAATCATTCAATTTAGTGACTGAGAATAAAGATACAATTTATTGTTTTGCCCATCATCTATCATCTAATAATGGATGGGGATTCTCAAAGTAGACATTAGAATGTGTGCTGTCTCTGTATATCTCAGAAAGCAGGATTTTGTGACCAATGCATCTTTTTCTGCATAAAGCACCCAATTTGGGGCACATTTGGTGCTTTTTTGCCAAGTTTTCAAACATTTGAAACTGGGTGCATTGGGTTTCCACCATACCATCAATATACCAAAAAAAATTAAAAACATGATCTTAAAACCTTTGAACATCTCTGTATCAGTATCTGGATCCTCATTCATCAATGACAACCTTCTCCATGGGACTCAAGTAGAGTAAGCTATTTTATATTATAGGGAGATAACAAAGTTTACTCATTTAAAAAGGAACAAAAATCTTCGAAGCAATTTATCTTATGTCTTATATAAGTATATTACACGTACTTGGTTACAGATACTGTGCATGATTATTTTTAATTCTGAGGAATGTGTGATTACTTCAGCGGCAAGTCAGACATCAGACATCGGTTATGTGGATTACTGAGAAAACGAAAGTTGTAACTCATAATCAAAGTGCAAATATTTACATGAATTCAACATTCATGAGTCCTTCATGGTTGGATCAACAAATAAGGTTGTATATCTGCAAGAGTCACTTTCCTAGTGAAGTATTATGTAGAAATACGAACAATATATAAGATTTCAAGAGTCAATTATTACTGAATATGTAATGAACAATATAAGGCTTCAAAAGTCATTAGATTGCTGGCAAACTATCCTTTGAAATGTCAATAACATAAAGAAGGCTTCAGAAGCTAGAAGTAATTTGCTGGCAAATATACCTGTGGAACTGTCAACAATGAAATATGCAGCATTTAATGATTCTTTGAAGTCTGGACCTGGAAACCCATTTCTTGAAACATGATTATGAAATCACTTTGTGTCAGAAAGTTGAGGACTCTCAAGATTTTGAATCACTCCAAGGAGACTGTAATGTGATCATGAAACTTCTAGTTATTTTTGTACCTTGTGAGATTTTTAAAAGTGTTTAAATATGTGCTGAGCTTTATCTCAGAAGTGTTCAAATTGGTTGTGACAGATGATGAAGACTTGATGTCATATTTGTTGACAGAAGAACAGGCCCCGCCCTGACCTGTCATATTGGTATCTTGTTGGCTAAGAGAGGGATCACAACAGATATTTTCGGAACTCTGTAAAAGAAGAAATCAGGACCTTCCCATCATGTCTTGTTTTAATGAGATGTTTTGTAATAGAGGTGTTAGTAATGAAACATCTGAAATGCAAAATTGGGTGAGGTCTGCTAATTGTGCTATGATTCATCACGTATATCTGTCATTACGACCCGCACAAAACTCCCAATTTGGAGCAAGGCATGATGGGAAGGTCCTGATATCTTCTTCTGAGCTCTGTGATCTGTGGGACTGTATTGGGCCTAGTGGTTGAAGTCTTTTGACTTTTAATCTTCAAGGGCATTGAGAGTTATGGGTTTGAATCCAGTGGGTGTTATGTGTCCTTGAGCATGACACGTATCTTCACGTGCTTCTCTTTATCCTTGACTGGCATCTTTATTGCTATGAAGGTAACAGACTCATAGGAAAGAGGTGTGGCACTCTCCTCTTTGCAATATATAGATTGGGCACTCTGACCTCTGACCCCTGACCCTTAAAGGTGCAATTCATGATTTTGATGTGGCCTCTTTTCTAGCTAAATAAAAAGAAGAGTACAACATAAATATATACTGAAAGTTTCACTTGATTCGGACCGTTCGTTTCCAAGTTATAAGCTTTTCAGCATTTTGAAAATCCCATTAGATACTGTGTTGTAATTACTGTCGGGGCCCCGACAATAATTAGAAAATGACACATTTTCTCACTTTTCTCAAAAATGCAAGCACACATGAAAGAATTGTTTGGGGATCGTAACATATACCACTTGAGGATTCTTATAAGCTAAAAAACTCAAATTTGATAGGGGTGACCTTGAGGGTGAAAAGTGGATCATGAATTGCCCCTTTAAACTTTTGTTTCCTTTAAGAGTTAACTCTGACCAAGGAAGTTTAACTTCCTTGCTCTGACATATAGGCTAAATAGTTCATCAGGTCAATTTGTATAAAAGATGTTCAACTTCAGATTGTAAAGAAATGTCATTCATGGTTATAATGTCAAATTGTTCTCCATATATTCAGCATGTCATTCTTGCCAAGTTTATTTAGAGAGCCAGCAGGGCTTTAAATTGGATTTGGCCATGTGCATAGAGATCATGCAATGTGGTGTGAACTACAGTTGAACTTGCTAATTCAATTTGTGATATTAGCTTGATGTATGCTGTAATTACTGTGCGTTGTTGTTGCCAATTTGCCTGATGAAAATTGATCAGTCACTTTAATAGATTTGAACCAAATTTAGTGGCCTATGTAATTTGTTTATTAGATTCAGCATTCATGAGTCCTTCATGGTTGGATCAACAAATAAGGTTGTATATCTGCAAGAGTCACTTTCCTAGTGAAGTATTATGTAGAAATACGAACAATATATAAGATTTCAAGAGTCAATTATTACTGAATATGTAATGAACAATATAAGGCTTCAAAAGTCATTAGATTGCTGGCAAACTATCCTTTGAAATGTCAATAACATAAAGAAGGCTTCAGAAGCTAGAAGTAATTTGCTGGCAAATATACCTGTGGAACTGTCAACAATGAAATATGCAGCATTTAATGATTCTTTGAAGTCTGGACCTGGAAACCCATTTCTTGAAACATGATTATGAAATCACTTTGTGTCAGAAAGTTGAGGACTCTCAAGATTTTGAATCACTCCAAGGAGACTGTAATGTGATCATGAAACTTCTAGTTATTTTTGTACCTTGTGAGATTTTTAAAAGTGTTTAAATATGTGCTGAGCTTTATCTCAGAAGTGTTCAAATTGGTTGTGACAGATGATGAAGACTTGATGTCATATTTGTTGACAGAAGAACAGGCCCCGCCCTGACCTGTCATATTGGTATCTTGTTGGCTAAGAGAGGGATCACAACAGATATTTTCGGAACTCTGTAAAAGAAGAAATCAGGACCTTCCCATCATGTCTTGTTTTAATGAGATGTTTTGTAATAGAGGTGTTAGTAATGAAACATCTGAAATGCAAAATTGGGTGAGGTCTGCTAATTGTGCTATGATTCATCACGTATATCTGTCATTACGACCCGCACAAAACTCCCAATTTGGAGCAAGGCATGATGGGAAGGTCCTGATATCTTCTTCTGAGCTCTGTGATCTGTGGGACTGTATTGGGCCTAGTGGTTGAAGTCTTTTGACTTTTAATCTTCAAGGGCATTGAGAGTTATGGGTTTGAATCCAGTGGGTGTTATGTGTCCTTGAGCATGACACGTATCTTCACGTGCTTCTCTTTATCCTTGACTGGCATCTTTATTGCTATGAAGGTAACAGACTCATAGGAAAGAGGTGTGGCACTCTCCTCTTTGCAATATATAGATTGGGCACTCTGACCTCTGACCCCTGACCCTTAAAGGTGCAATTCATGATTTTGATGTGGCCTCTTTTCTAGCTAAATAAAAAGAAGAGTACAACATAAATATATACTGAAAGTTT
>JXSR01S011051.1:32508-47974 GCA_000969725.1 Ophiothrix spiculata
AAGCATGAAATATTTCAGAAAATGAGGGGTTAACTGTGCCCTTAAAGTAAAGAGATTTTGAATACAGTTTTACCTTTAAACTCCCGTGACCCTTGCCTAGTGCATGGGGTTTTATTTTCAGCCCTTTCTTCTTAGAATTTGATACTTCTGTTGAGTATGAGTATTACTGTTACTAAGAGACAAAGAGCGGAACGTGAAAGCATGGTTCAGCTCTGGCATGATGGCTTCTTAAACATCAGGTGTAACTATCCCGGAGCAGTGCCTGAAACTATCAAGTTGTGTGCCAAAATTGATTCAATGAATTTCGTGTTTCTCTGACATGGACTGCATCTATCTAAATTCGATTGAATTTGCAGTCATAATTTTTGGTTATTATTTTGTTTTTACTGTCATTTCCAGTCTTGTTGATCCATTGGTTATAAGATAATGATGATGCATGATGGGAATGAAAAGGGTGGGGAAAAGGACTTGGTCACAATTCGTTGAAATCTGCACTCTTTAGTAAAGGAACAACAAAAACTGAAAATGTAAATATTTTTGCACACACAGTAACTTTTGTGCATGGCTAATTTTGAATCACTTTTCATGTTAAAAATTTGAACATGGGCTGTGCATATGTGCATTTTCATGCTAGCCAAATTGACCACGGAAAGCATGAATATAAATGTAGCACGAAAAATGCAACTTATACACTATCCAAAAGTGGCTAAATTAGGGATGCATACATTATTGGGGTTCACTAAAGTTGACAGACTCCCAGGTGATTTCCATCAATTTTCAAATCTTGCCCCATGTATCTTCACTTAGTACTAACCCTGGTCATCATGGCTAAACAAAATGGTTACTTACTGTGCTGAAACCCAATCTGCTCAATCTCAACTCACTCTTGCATTTACCTTGGTATCATGAAATAGGATGCCAAGTAGAGTTTACTGATGTGATTCCCATCTTAAAAGAACCGGAAACTGTTTGGCAAACAATGAAATGATAATGCCCAAACTGTATTATTTTTCGTAATTTAAAAAAATAAAAAGTAAAGCTGTTTTAGGGACATATTTTGATCTGCACAAAGGCAAATTTTCAATATTGGTTGTCTAATTGTCTGTAGATACCACAGGATACAATCAGAAGCATGGAGGAGAAAAATCTCATGTCACTAAATAATATAAGCTTCCTGGTGATGATGGAGCCATGCGTGAAATATTCCACAAATTTGCAAGATGAGTTTCTAATTGTAAAGATTGCCTGCAATTAAGCAAACTTGGAAACGGATGGAGATTGTGCTGGCGAAATCGAGCATAAAGTCGGACCGCAGACCTTGGGCCTCCAGGGAAAAAGGTTTTTACAAAGTCAAACAAGCGAGGGAAATGTAATTAGCTCCAAGCTACTAACTGGTAAATTGAAATTGGTGTTGTGTTAAAACCATCTTGACCCGTGTTTAGGAATTTGGACTCTGAATGCATTGAATAATCATCATTTCTGCTGTGAAGATCTTGTTATCACAATAAACAAATTACTGGTTTTTACAAATATCAAAAAATAAATAGGTATGAAATGAATCTATTTAAAGATATGTATTTCGAAAGTTGCTGAAGTGTCACATCGGCCATCCCTAATGGTCAAGATCGTGTTATTTTACGCAAGGTCCGATCAAGCAAAGCTGATATGGTCAAACAAATGTTTTATTCAGCCAGGCATTGAAATTCAACTTGACCTGATATTTCACAGCTTGGGTGCTGAGAACTAGTGACCCAAATGAAATACTAGAAGCTTGAGTTGTATGAATATCTTGATATTAAAAGATAGTGGTGGAAGACTCCCTGGGGTAATATGGAGCAAAGTACATTTCTATAATATTTTGCATCTGAAGAATTGTTTTATTCAAAGCATTTGTGTATTTTTATATATTGAGACTTAAATAAACACTATTTTAAATATATATTTGGGAACTCAAAAGTGTATTATGGAATTAGCTTTGATCCGTCTGTGAATGTGGGTAGACCATTCCTGTAGTTGCCATTTTCAGTTTGTTTGTGGAAAATTAAAACTCAGAACGAGGACAGGAATATTGTGTTGCGTGACTATTCAATACAAATATACAAAAACGTGCCATGACAGTCAGATTGTATTGAATAATTATATAATTGAATCCTCAGTCTTACCTTCATTCTGAATTTCTTAGTTTTGATTTTCCACAGAAATATGACAATTTAGTGTTTGGTTTGTTGTATGCTTTATGAATTTTGTACATATTTTCCAATGAAATATCAAAATCAAGAACATAGGCCTATATTTCAAATAAACATTAAACTTCTCTCTGTGTTAAAATCAGTTTGGCCAAAAACATGCATGTGTTTCCGTAACCATACACCTTCGAGTTCAAGGAGTGAGCTATAGGCTATCTTATTTTACCTGACTAATTACTGGTTACACATTAACCATATTAGAGTTATTGGCTAATCGAAACGATGTTTATATTTTCATATTTGCACTGTACTTCAAACATGGAATGTTCTCACCAAGGCTAATATAGCGTTGAATAGTACACCAAGGTCCTGACATATATCTTCAAATCAAATAACTACCATATAAACAATTACCCTAAGCTATGATTAAAGAAATCTCTACTAATATTTGAGAAGCTGATGTGTACATAAACATCCATTAACTACTACTCCAAATTTGCACTGCACATGTCATCCTGGAAACGACTTTGCAATGAGGTGTACATAACATGAGAATTCCACATGTCCATTATAACGAATTGTACTATCAGTTTAAGCAATCTTTTAAATATAGTTATCTACTGAAGATAAACATATTGGGGAAATTAAAGCAAAGAATCCAGTGATGAAAAATAGTGAACTTATATTTCCAATATTCAAATTCTGTACTTTAATAATGTTGTTAGTTGAAAAGCGAAGGCGTATGTTATCTAGAGAAAGGATAACGCAAGTTTATTTAAATGGATAAATATAGTACAGGATTATAGAAAGCATCTGGGGATAACATTTGAAGTAAGACACACATTATGTATTTATGGGGCTTGAGGCTCCGATTTGAAACCTTGACAAAATGCCCAGGGCAAAATGTCAACCACTATTGACCTTAATAGTTGACCATGAACAACCTAGGTTGACCATGGTTGACCATGGTTGACCTAATGACCATAGTTGACCATGGACAACCTGTCCATGGTTGACCAAAGTTGATCAAAGTTGATCATGGACAACATAAGTTGACCATGGACAACCCAGGATAATGTGGATACCAATGGTGGATCATGGTTGACCATGAATAACCTTGACTATCCATGGACAACCATTGTCAACAATTGGCAAATTACACTTACAATGCTCAACCATGTTTTAAAATTTTCAAAGCATAGGTCTATTATGCATGCCCTCCTTCAAACTTGTGAACTTCTTTCAAAATTAGTATAATTTATGTTGTCAACCATGTTTTAGAACAATGATCCACCATGAATGACCATGGTTATTCCCAGTGTTCCTGCTACTTAAGGCTGTTCGGTGCGCCATTGGCAAAGGACCCGGGAAACAGGTTTCTGAAAAATGTGTAAAAAACACTTGTTTCCTTGCTTTATTTGGCTAATTTTCAGCCTCATCTCATGGTTTTTGTGTAAGCATGTCTTCAATTAAATTTTGTCAAAAACTTTAGCTGGAACACTTAGTTATTCCCATCATTTGTTGGACCAAACTTCTTTTGCATAGACCACAAAGCAACTGACTTGATTTTATATTGTCATCATGAATTGGCAATGTAGAATAATTTTTCAAGATTATTAAATGGAATTCATCAGTTCAAAAGTGATATTTCCACTGTAAATAATCAACATAATATATCGGTAAGAAATTCCAAGTCGCCTTACATATTGTATGTAAAGTACCTTTATAAAGATGCAATGCATTGATGTCAATGACCGCAGAGATGATGCGAATATGCGAGCACATGACAAGAATGAGATTAACTCGGTTATTGAAAACATGATTCCCTAATGCTTCTTGGCAGCTCTACAGGCCCATTTTATACTCATGTTATGTTTCATCTGACATGGGTGATGAAGTTTGCTATGTGTTAGAGACTGGCAGCATGAATTCTTCTGATATGAGTGATGATGCTCAATATGTGTTAGAGACTGACAGCCTGGATTCATACAACTCCTCTTCATGTTCCCATTCATTTGATGTGAGTGATGAGGCTTGCAATGTAAAAGAGACTGACAGCACTGATCTATGATATAGACTTGTGAAGTCAGGCTCATAAGAAGTCTACCTGTCATACGCCTACACCTGATGTCAACCACGATATCTGTTTACTCCATCATAACTGACATCAGAAAAGGGTATATAATCTCTTGAGGATTGCTTGCAAGCGAGATGATGGTGTAATTCTTGAAGATCTATTGTTAATTGATACTAAGGGAGTTAAAAAGGTTGAAAGGGGAATTGGTCCTCACTTTCATCTTTGCCATCTTGTTGTAGTACATGGGGATGAGGTGATAATCTCTGAATTATTTGGGGAAATAAGTTAAGAAGTAGTATTAGGTCGTCTTGATTTGGAGTACATGTGCAATTTGCTAACCATGTCTGTGTTTCTTGCCGCTTTGATTGCAAGTAACTACGCTAAGCTAAATATGCCAGTTTCCATAATTTGGAAATATCACATGTACACCAAATTAAAAAATAATAACCCATCCTGCATATGTGAAGAAACGCATCTTGCATCCCGGGTCTTTCATTTAGTCGGACCTGCAAAGTTGAATGATAACCAACTTTCTCATTCAGTATCTCTGGTTTCTGCAAACTTCCTATAATAGCTGAACATATTAAACCAAAGCTAAGTAGCATGATGAGTGACAGCATTGATTGATAACCTATAATTATATGCATCATTGTCAATGTCAAGAACAGAACAATGTATTGGATGTATTGATTCATGGTGTGTTTTGATTCATGAGTCAATATGACTGGGATACAGTCTCATCAGTGATGTCATCTCATGTCTGATGGCATTATGGATCATCATAAAACCAGGTGAAATGGTGTAATGGATACTTAGTAACATATCATTGGACGTATAGCTCGGAAGGAGTGTTGTGACATCGCTGACATGTTTTCGATAACTCTGATGTCTAGGACTTTCTTACTTTGTCAAATTTCACTGACAATGAGAATGTACCTCTGACCACATTTTGACAAGGCATTTCTAAGGTTGTCAGGCTTTAGTTAGAGACATTCTTTGACATTGTCAGGAAAGGTGCAGGTGTTCTAGAGTAGAATACAGGGGTTGAGTGTCTCTTATTGGTGCGGCGCAAAGTGCTCCATAAGGCTTGAATTGTAGTTGATTATTGTTCAGTTCCTTGACAATTTTAGCCGACATCATATTCTTCAATCATTGATTATCAGATTCTGGTGCCTTATGGGAATGAAAAGGGAGCAAATTTCAGTGATTTTTTTACTACCTTTGTTGACAATGGGTTAGGGGAATGGGTTGGCATAGTATTTCTTCTTTCATCTTTCACCACTGTGGCCATCTTGATTCCTGGTTGGACATTTGTACATGTGAACTTGTTGTTGATCCTGTCATGTCCTCAGGTTTTCTCTGACCACTTCAGTTTCTTTCTGTACCCCTTTAATTTAATGCATATATGCTGATTTGGGATTAGCCTATATTGCACCAAAATAAAAACAGAATGAATGAACGAACAAATGAATGAATGAATAAAGGAATCATTAGATCATCAATGTGGTTTATTCTCTGAACTTTGCAATTTCCTTTAATACTTGAACTTCCGGTTTTAGAAATAAATCAGTTTTGATACCTGAACTATATTGTAGGCCTATAAATTTGAAAGGAACTTACAGATAAAAATGTGTGGTGGCTGCTGCCCTTCCTGTGAAACAATAAAAATGAGTTCATGATTCATTCCACAATAAAACGAGTTTTGTACTTCATAAAATATTCTACACAATAGGTTATAGATCATCTTTACAATATTGGGAACAATTTAACGATTCACTGCATGGCGTTAATTAATATCATGTTCAACTTGATAACCACATACAACATTCAAGCAGTATTTTGACCTTTTTCTTAAATTGAATGGGGTTACTGATATAGGGAATTTTTTGTATTAATTGTTTTCTGTGGAGAGGTTCTTGGGGAACACCAGTGTCCTCAACTCAGGTCATTTTACTCAATTGAATTTATGAAATTGTAAATGATCAGAATCAAGTGAAATTGTCAGCATACATTCATGCATTCGTCATAAAAGAATCATGAATTCCACCTTTTAGAAATTATTGTCAACTTATCAAAAATGAATGCAGCTTTATTTTTTTATCTCTTCACCAATGTACATGATGTAGACCTGTCTAAGGGCATGCTTCAGATCAAAATATGATGTGCACTATATCATTATTTTTAAGTATATCATGGGCAAGAGTCAGCATTTAATTATGTTGTTAAAAAACTGAGTCCAGTCCAAATATCAGGCATGAGAATCTTCCTGTTTTTTTTGTTGCCTAATGTATGTGTTTTCCTGTTTTTTTAAGCCTGTTTTCCTATTTTTGTTCACAATTTTCCTGTTTTTTCATGGAATTTCATTTTCATGCCAGAAATATACCATTGTATGGTTTGTGTGTGTTTGCATAAGTATCATATGGAACTTCAAAGTCCCAGTTCTAAGGTAAATCAGGGAGTAAAGGGTATGCCAACATCTCTTTTTTTAAATTTAATAAACACTTATGTGGATAGGGAAACAACCTTATACCACTTTCACATGGTGGTTTGCCAATAATTTCAAAGAGAACAAAAATCGATGTGGTTTGCTATGATAAATACAAAGAGATGTGTTTGGCTGTGATTTTGGGCTAGACCTTCAGTAGGTTAATTAATGCAAGATTTCTTTCTGTTGACTTGTCTTTGTTATAGCTAGATTCCCACTCATTATGTGGTTTAAATTAAGTTAATGGCTGTGGTAATTAACATTGATTTTCATTAATGGAGCCAATATTCAGTAGGGCATCATTTGGAATATAACTGTTGCCAATAGCTAATTATTCTGTACACTAATTATTTGATTGTATCTGGTGTGAACTAGTGGATCATTATGATCCTAATGGTATATTTTCCTTTCATACTGCGATTTTCATAACGATTACACATCGTAGGTCAAGATTCGATATAAAAATTCAGGTATTTTTTGTCTTGGGTTGAAACGAACCAATTCAAATTCTCCTGTGTTGTAATGACCATAATTGCCTGGTAATATGCATGAACTTTTCAACTGTGCTGAAAACAATTTTTTTGGAAAATATCATATTTCTAACAGATTTCCCTCATTTCTTATGTATTTCTTTCTCTATATTTTACACCTTATTTTCCTAAGCATTAGGTCCAACAACATTTTTTTCCAGGCGTACTTGACACCGGTGTGAAATAAGAGAAACTTGGTAAATAATGTATGGGACTGACTCAAATTCTCTGTAGAATCCAGAGATATCCAGACTTCGGCACAATTTGAAATTGATTATTTTCCATGTTTTTTGTATGGTTCACCTGCCTGCGATCTATGAACTTGATCATGGTAAAATCAACACAGAAATATTGAAATAGAGAGATTGTGGTTGTGTGCATGCATAGGTATGGCAAAAAGAAGATATCGGGACCTTCCCATCATGCCTTGTTCACAATGGGAACTTTTGTACAGATTTTAATGAGAGGGTTTAGTGATGAGTGATGAAACATATCTGAGATCAAAATTGAGATGACGTCTGCTAATTATGCTATGTTTCATTACTAATTTACCCTCTCATTTAAACCCGTACAAAAATCCCATTGGAAGTAAAGCATGATGGGAAGGTCCTGAAATCTTCTTTTGGTATGGTAGACTTGAGTGTGTGCCAGCTGGGAACCAGGTGTGTATACAAAGAGCTAGCAAGGTGGATATGCTAGCTAACAATCTTTGTTTGAAATAAATGCCATTAGAATTTGGTTATTTTTAAAGAGATACATGCCATTAGATTTTGGTTATTTTTAAAGAGAAACATTTTAGCTAAAATTATGTGTAATGTACCTGTTGCAGTGTTCACAATTTTGTAAATAAATTGCTAGTAGCTTGGATGCACTATGGCTCCTACTGTTCCCAGACTCAAGTCCTGAGATAATTTCTAAGAATCGGGTAAATTTCTCAGCATTTTCAGGCACTTTAGGGTAGGTGTACACTATGATGCCTGGTTGGCGATGGAAGGTAACTGATTTGAAAATCAAATTAAGATTTACTTACGGATGGTTCAGCAACACTTCGACGACAAGTAACGGCTGGAAGTGACCTTGGCTGACGTAAAGGAACGAAGGCTGACGACGGGTCAAGGAGGGTTGCTGTGGACAACAAAACTTGAATTTAAAAAAAAGTAATTTTTTGGTATAAAATTAGTTGCGTGAGATTTCGTTGGCCACCACAATCCTCCATGACTCTTTCTGAGCCTTCTTTCCTTCGTCATTGAAGGTTGCTACCATCCGTCAGCAAATCTTAACTTGATTTTCAAGTCCGTATCCTTCCATCAACTTGACAACCAGTTGTCACAGTGTAAACCCACCCATATAAAGTGACTGATTCTCGAAAAGAGAAATCTCTAGACTGATGGAAGTGCTGTGGACAAATTCAAATTCCCAATTAAATAAAATATCCTTACAATAAATGACACTCAAGGTAGAATATCCACAGTCATAAATCTGCGACCATCCCAATATTTGTACGCCCCTAATGACACATTATTTTTGTGGAAACGATCTTAAAACATTGAAACATCAGATTTGTTTAGGATCTAGGTCTATGTTTACAGACATTTTACTCTCTAGATCCTTATGCTAACATGTTTTGCTATGCTTAGTCGGTCATTGCCCTTAGCTGCTATATTTACCAAACAAAATTGACAAGCAAGAAGTCTTGATGAGGATTACCATAGCAATAAGGGATGCCAGGATTCATTTGTTCAACACACCTGCAAAGAGAAAAATAAAATACTCAGGTAGTGATCACACTAAAGCTTCCAGTTACATAATTAAGTCCCGATCAGAATCTGTATAGAAAGTTTGTGTGTTGTTTGGAAACTGCTCAGGATTCCAAATCATAGATCTTAAATTGAAGCCAAGCCCAGCCCCCCCCCCCCCCCCTTCAGCCAATGGACTTCAAGATTTAAGAAATTTGAATTTAACTACTTTGTCAACCATAATGACATTGGGAATCTGTTAATTGTTATGGAGAACATTACAAAAGGAGAGAAAGTGTTGATAACATTGACATTGCAGCAAGTAAAAACTTGACACAATTGCTTTGTTATTTGTTAAGAAAATTATATCTCAATATACTGATGCAAAGATAAGAGACCTCTTCAAAACTCAACTGACTACCTGAAACCGACAGTTCTGGGCGTGGGTGGTTGCCATTGTTCAGAACAATATCAAACGGCCAGAATCGGCGGTTCCGGGTGGTTGACCATCGGTTGATCTTAAAAAGTTTGTGAATGTTGAAGTGCTTTTTTTTACGGGATTACTCCAGAAGTATTTTGTGTGATCCCTTTTCATTTTTCAATCTGAAATAGCTGTAAAATGTGAACAAGTAAGGCTTGATAAAATAATTAAAACATTTCAGTGCTTAACATAAATATTCCTTATGTGAATACAGCTTTAATGTTTGCTAAATCTATATTGAATGACAAGTGAATGTGAACGTAATTCCTAACAAATATGAGAGAAGACAGTTGATTGACAGGTTGTGGTTTCGTATTTTCAATCTCAGGTGAAGTAAAAGTAGCTTACTGGAGCTTTTATAGTAAATAGAATATGTTGACTTGCATTCGCGAAACAAAATAAACATCTTTATGTGTAAACATAATTGATTTCTTAGTACAGTATATGTGTACCGTCGCGGCAAAAGGGTCCAGTTGGGTCAAAACCAAAATATGGAGATTTTCATATGGTGGTAAAGCTCATTTAATTCCCTTTTTAATGATACCAAAATCATGCAAATCGGAGCTTTGGGTGACGAGTTTTGGCAAATTATAAAATCGTACTCATAACCGTTTGTTAAAACTAGTTTGTGAGAAAAGGGCTGTTAAAGGTAGGCCTGTTTTTCCATTCGATTTTGTGTGCAGTCTGAATAGAGTATGAGCAAATCTCCATAGCAACCACCATGTTCCCTTTTGTTTATCGCCTTGAAATTTGGCTCAATGGAAGACGATACCTTGCGTAATTTAATAACAATTTTTGGACTCAATACCATGTTTCATTATTGCATAATTAATTACCATAATCGTACTCATAACCGTTTGTCAAAACACAAATTTTCACATTTTCATGATGAAAACGATTCGACATAGCGATAAAAATCACACTTTTTTACAAGTTAGTCGTTATATTTGATTAACCATCTTTACATTTTGGATACAAAAGGGTTCAAAGATTTCATTTCCACAAAAAACTCAAAATTGACCTTCCCATCATATTTTGGTATAGTTCAACTTTACCGGCCTCTAGCGCAAAATGGAAGTTGCCGACAACTGGTCCCTTTTGCCGCGACGGTACACATATATCAAATTGATACATATGTACCAGATTTACCTTTATTAATTTTTGTTTGGATTTGCTTAGGTAATTCAAACTTAATTATAGACAAAGGTGGAAATTAATCAACCAATCCTTACTTTTTCCTTAGTTGATAATTATTAATTTCTGATGTTTGAACTTCACAAAATTAAATCCCTTGCATTTCGATGAATGAGCTTTATACATAGATGCGTAGAATAAGAATTCTTTTAGCACCCTTAATTAATTTGTCTCAAGGTATTGAAACCTGGAAATGAAACTTGTTTTGTTAAATAGTGGAGCATCTTTATACATAGATGCGTAGAATAAGAATTCTTTTAGCACCCTTAATTAATTTGTCTCAAGGTATTGAAACCTGGAAATGAAACTTGTTTTGTTAAATAGTGGAGCATCCTATGTACAAAGTGTTCAACATTTTATTCTTGATTTAAGAAAAATAGATTTTGCAAGAGAAAGTACTGGCATTTGTTTGTTCCTGTTTGGGGACAATTTGCACATTTTAAATTCAGAAAGGAAAGGGCTACATTTTCAAATCTCAAAACATTTACTTCAAAAAACAAAGATTTAATTTGGATTTTCTGTCATGCATTCCAAATTGTCAGTATTTTTACTAACACCATAACAACATATCAACAGTGTGGAATCTACTTGAAATAATATTTTGTATTTTGATTTGCCCTAACCCTAACCCAACCAGAACTCACTAAAGCTCACTGTCAAAAAACACCAAAATGCGCCTAAGTCCAAGTACGTCATAGACACGGGTTGCATATGGGGACGAAATCGCTGCCCGGGCAGCAGCCCTGTGGTGGCCTGCTAGTGGTGTGCCTCGCTTGGGAAGTCAGAGGTCATGGGTTCGAATCCCGGTCAAAACATGCTTTTTTCTACTGTGACGTAGTTGGACTTAGGCTAGAAAACGGAGCACCTCTCAATTCAGGGTTAGGGTTAATCATGCTTATTGGGATGTGCACTAACCCTAACCCAACCAGAACTCACTAAAGCTCACTGTCAAAAAACACCAAAATGCGCCTAAGTCCAAATACGTCATAGACACGGGTTGCATATGGGGACGAAATCGCTGCCCGGGCAGAAGCCCCGTGGTGGCCTGCTAGTGGTGTGCCTCGCTTGGGAAGTCAGAGGTCATGGGTTCGAATCCCGGTCAAAACATGCTTTTTTCTACTGTGACGTAGTTGGACTTAGGCTAGAAAACCTCTCAATTCAGGGTTAGGGTTAATGATCTAGCCTTGGAATATACCAAGGTCATCACACTTATATGGTACAGATAATTTGTTCAAGTTCATAGTAAATGCATGGTATACTGCATCATAGGCATTGTTTTTTCTTCAATCATGTCAACCAAACATTATATGCAAGCAATCTGACTCTGTTACGAGATCCATAACAAACCCATTATATTCTTCAATATTGTGAACTGGTGGTTTTGTATTGAGTAAGAGACTAGTAATGATTTATTAGGATTTTTAAGACCAAATCACTGCGTTTTAATATTTTTGTACATGAATCGCTCATGATTTTGGTATTATTTTTGGCTAATTTTGTTGCTACCACATGGACAATCAATGAACATAAGTTCATTTGACTGTTCAGCAAGATTAGATACGTTGTTATGATTCATAAAAAAAACCCTGAACTAATTTACTTCCCCTTATGGTCATATTGGTTTATGTGTGTTAATCAGTTGCTTACTGTATAGCCTACTTCCAAGATTTATAGATTTTAGCACAAGACATTAGGATATAGTCATAGTTACCCTTCCAACTGGCTACAAATTCGCCAATGGCGTAGTGACGATTTTTAAACCATTTGGTATGAAATTCTAACAGTCTGATGCAATTTCACAACAGCCATCAGTAAGAATTTCATAGCGAATGGTCAACCATCACAATGCTGTCTGTACTAAGTATTGTGATGATCATACCGGTACCTTAGCCCTTGTCTAACCAGGCTATTTTTTGTAAGACATACTCAACATCGCCGATCACAAAACAATATATCACAAGCAAGAGTCTCAAGAGCGAACCATCCCATATCAGATACTGAAACAAAATTATTTATTTAGATGAATTATAAAATTATAAAGAAATATAGCTAATCAGCTCTCTACAGACAAGCATAACATTATTTAAAAAACAACAACAACCAACAAAGAAACAACTCTACTTTATATTTCAACCAAACAAGCAAACATTTCTTTTCAAACATCATACACTAATACAGTCTTCCATCTCCCCATTTTTTATTTGGAAACCATAACATAAAACAATATTCATGTTTTTTACTTGATAGATGATGCATTTTAAAAGCATATTCCCTCTTTTAGTAACGGGCCTCCCCATCAGGAGAGATGTAGCTAAATCTTTTAAGTGAGCCACGGTAATAACATCGTTTCTCCGCGATGACATCTGACTTCAATTTATTTCCAGGCCATATTCACAAGATAGAAGCATCAAGGTGTTACCGTCATATGGTATTTTCATCTACATACTTCATGTGCACACTTACAAGGGATGTTCAGTAAGTTTGTGGTCCATTGTAAATAGAGCATAAGGTCACGTGTCGTATGGTGGGACACCCACATTTGGGAGGACGTTACATCGTGCCAATTTTGTTTAGGTTTAGCAAAGCGCCACAAGAGAAATAATTGGTCAATCAATATAAATTTAGGCTTATTTTAAAGCTCGATCTTTCTTCTTTTCAAAAATATATTAAGTTTTTCCATAAGTCTTAGCGTTTTTGTGTTACGTAAACAAACTGTCAACAAAGTCAGAGGTGGAGGAGCCGCGGTAGAGGAGCCGCGGTAGAGCATCCTATGTTATTTCAATGGGAATGTGGGTTTTTGGCATGCTCAATATTTTTCAAAATGTTATAAAATGCAAAATATAAGAGCAATGCACATGATTTTTCTTGCACATGTCAACTACATATCAAAGTGCAAATATCAAATACTGAAATAAAAATCAACAATATTAAATAATTAATTATCTTTGATTTAATTAGCAGGCGCCAGCCAGAAAGTAATGCTAATTATTTTCAAACTACTCAACCATATTGCCTCTTGACCAACTAAAATGCATATCAATCATTACAATTTTTCTAATTTGATGACCAAACTTCTCCTTCTTCCATCAAAATATTAAATAAATGTCATTTAGTCACTAATAAGTTATTAAATTGACTAATTTATTTCATTTAGCCACATGGGGCACAAGCCTATCATAGTCATAATTTGAAGAAAATGTACCTATGCGCGATTAAAATGTTATAACTTGAAAAGCCTACGCCCTAACCCAATAAAAGTATACATTTTTAGAAAGCATTTTTTTCAAGGAATCCAAAACTGACATTAGTTTAACAGTAGAGGCAAACAAGAAAATAATATGGTTGAACAAAACCTCAAAAAATAATATTTTTTATTTTAAAAAGTGTCATTTTTTGACCACCCTGTATATTAGTTGTTTGATAACTTGACCGAGTCAAATTATATGGTTTGAAAGTCTAGAGTTTTGACTATAAGAATATGCAATGCTACAGCAAATACCTCTTTCCCTAAAGATTTTTTACCAGGTAACCCTATATTTTTTCTTACACGCCCTGTATATCAACGTAAAAAATACAAATATTGAATCCTTAGACCATAAGCTTTCAGAATATGTATGATTTGCCTATGGTATTCCACATAGTTTTCATGCTACATCACCAAATACAGATATCGGGAAATTTGCTGGATATTCATCATGTAACGCCAGGGTGTCCCACCATACGACAAATGACCATAATTCAACTTAATTAGATAAATGTGTAAGTAAAATATCTGCTCTCATTTTAATGTTACAGGAAATTCTAACTTGCCATTATGAGGTTTCTGGAAAATAATTTTTTAAAAACGTTGAAAATGGTAAAAATGGCAATCTTACCAACATGTAGTAACCTTAAAATCTCTCTCATGGATGCAATACCCAACATCCAATAAACTACACAAAAATAAAGGGTCAAGTCTTGAAAAAAGTATCTCCTTCGTGCCACCATAATACATGAGCTGCCTACTGATTTCAAATCTGGGAGGAAAGAGGCGGATGTGGGAGCTATTAACCCCTATTTTTTTATATTTATAATGAATTTTAGTTCTAAACTTTAGAAACCTTAAGAAATAGCAAACTATAAATGTCTATAACATAAAAATGAAAACAGATATTCACTTGAAACTTTCCTAATGTTCATTAAAGTTGAATTATATTACATGTGAGTACAAACTGCATAGCTCCTTTTTTAGGCTGCATACTTATTGAACACCCCTCTCATTATTTGCTACAGTTACAAGTTCATCAACCTGAAAAGAATTGTTAGATGTGAAGTAATAAAATAAATCATTTAATGTTATCACCTAGATGTAGCAGCAAGAACTAATTGGAAATGTTCTAAATTCTTAGCGGAAAAGTTTGATTTTATTTTAGCTCTATGTATCAAAAGATGTTCCACTTTCCAAGATTAGGTTTCTTGAAATTTTAATTTTAATTTTTTGTCAACTTAGTGTATCACCTGTGACTAATATATATAGTCAAGTAGCACATTTTGCTCTTTTTAATCAGAATGACAAGTTTCAATATGATTGGTTGCAATTTGCTACAGCAATACCCTGTTACCTTGATCATAAGAACATGTTACCTTGATCATAAGAACCCATTCAAATCCAGACATGGCAAAAAATTACTGTTTTGGAAACACAAAATATGACAGTACTTGCTGATCTGGTGAATAAAATATAACAAGTTAACAGGAGGACCATTGTAATTTTTCACCACATCAGGATTTGAAGTGG
>JXSR01S011051.1:54860-65786 GCA_000969725.1 Ophiothrix spiculata
GTATGGCGCCAAAATCCATCTGACAATCTTGAAAATCAATACGCAATCTTGCAATAGCATTACTTGAGTAAAAGCCTATGTGCAAGTATCTTGTCGATGAAAGTGTAATGCCCACGTCTATGTAATGTAGCATGATGTATGGAACGGAAGTAAACGAGGCTACAAATGGAATTACTGTGAGGAAAAGCAGTAGTTGCATAAAAACATAATACGTGATTTGAAATTCGATACTGTGTTTTAGACTTGGTCTATTTATTTCAAGATTGGCAAATTCTAAATCTGCATTTTTATATGGGAAAGATCTGCTATTCAATATTCAGTATTTTTATTTTATGATAAGAAATAAATTCAAAGTAAATAAAAAAGAAGAAAATTGGGTAGTTAAAAAATGGGAAGCTAAAAAGTGTTCTGGCTCGTAACAAAAAATAATTTCAATGTACTTTCCCAACTATAGACATATCTAACCAGTCTAGGTATGTATTGAATAGACAGGCCATATCTGTTTTTGAGAACACAAATTAGGAGCTTCAAGACTACTTTGTAAATCAATATTGAAAGTGTTATGCTTACTTTATAAATTATTTTGCATATCTGAAAGTTATTGATTTTGAAATTTGCGCATTATACACCAATTTCGGTTGTCCCAAATACCCCACCAAAGTAAGGGATATGTGTAATTAGGAATATCTATGAAATATTTCCTTGATTTATGTATACATGCATCATTTTTTTTTTTACAAATGTTGTATGGTGTTGTTACTGGAATTGAGACTCTGTGAGCAAATACTTTTTTATTAGTTTTATTTCTAAATTGTCATTTATATTTTTTGTCTTTTATACAGGTGCTACTAAAGAACTGGGAGCAGCCCTAACACGACTCACCTTGAGACACAAGACTATAGAACTTAAACTTAAATCATTTTCTACGTAAGTAAATTGCATAATTTTATCTCTACAGTGTGCCCAGACCACTTCTTTACTATAATTGACAAAAACGTTACATGAGAGCTTGTAATTAAAGTGTATGAATTATTGAAAAATAACTGCAATATATTCACTCATTCACTGTAATGATCCAATTTACATTGTTTATGCATCAAATAGATTGATCTGGTCCAATTACATTCACTTCTTATTAAACTTTACTTAAAAGTAGATGTGATCTTGAATTGATGAATATAGGAAGTAAAAACAAACCGCCATCATTCAATTACCTGTGTGTTACAATCAGACAAAATATTGAGACTCAAAATATTCAAACATCTCGCTTTATTTTCATTGTAAACACCTATTTATATCTGGAGAGAGAGCTCGAATTTGAAATGTCTCTTGCTGACGTTTAATCCTGGGGACAACACCCTGATGTTGATTGGGTATGTTGAAAATTTGAATTATGTGGATCTAACAAAGAAATATGGTTATTTAGCTGCAATTAGACCAATTTAGGTAGACCAATTTGTGGCTTCGTGCTTTTCATGATGGGTACCTTTTTCACGGGCGTTCCCAGAATTTTTCCTTGTTGGGTGGCTAAAGGGGATTTGCCAATTGTGCGAGGGGCTTAGTGGTAACATTCATTAAAAACAGGATGATTTTACAAGTTATGAAGATCAATTTTTTGTTTCCAAATTTGTTTTGTTTCCAATAGAATAAATTTCTAAAATCACTATTTTTACTTACATTTTTGATTTTCAACAATATTTAAGAATTGATTTTGATACAACATGGTTGCACTTTTTTACTTAGTTGAAAATGAGCTGGATTAAACAGTATGTTTGCAATAAAGTGCATGTCTTAAATTTCTTTGATGGATAAACAACCACAAATTTGAATATAGTCCATGAGTTAAAGGTGCAATTCATGATTTTGATGTGACAAAAACCTTGTCTATCTAAATAAAATGAAGAGTACAACATTAATATATACTGAAAATTTCACATGATTCGGACCGTTCATTTCCAAGTTACAAGCTTTTTCAGCATATTGAAAATCCCCATAGGCTTCTCTGTTGTAATTATTGTCGGGGCCCAACAATAATTAGAAAATGACATATTTTCTCACTTTTCTCAAAAATGCAAGCACATATGACAGAATGGTTTGGGGATCGTAACATATATCAGCTGAGGATTCTTTTAAGCACAAAAACTCAATTTTGATAGAGGTGAACTTGAGGATGAAAAGTGAATCATGAATTGCCCCTTTAAGACAGTGCCAAATTAGGAGGACCCCTTCCCCTGTGTTCAGTGTTACATCTAGACACAGGTGAAATTTGTGTTTGATGGATTGCACAGAAATGTCGGCCAGACAATACATAAAAAGTTATTTAGCTGCGGAATATCTGATGAGTAGAGCCGGGTCTGTCGGTCGGTAAGATGATAGACAGGCACGTGTCGTATACATCGCCTGAACAATGTACACCGCTCCAATGGTATCTCAAAAGTCATATATTATTTACATTGAGCTCCAAAGAAATAGCTTTTTAAATTGAACATAGATAAGATGATTCCATTCATCATCATTATTTATCTGGGAGGCCTAGGTGGGTTGTCGGTATATTTAAAGGAATGTTTTGAGTGTGTTGATTGGAAGTGGAAGTGAAAAGTGAAATGGTTAAAGGTTCTTGGTGTTAATGTAAAAGTAGGGTTAAAATACTTTGGATGTTACAGGAGCTATTTTGAACATTTCATAAAAAAATGTTCTGTAGGCACTGGCAGTTATGATAAGGGCCATTTGTTAAAATTTGGTGTTAATAGCCCCTGCTTTCGTTTATTTTTATCCTTTGGTCGCAAATGACATCATCTTGTCATAATCTTTTGGTATAATTTTGAAAATTAATGGTCTCCAGTAGATCATTTGTGGCTTGAATGTAGGAATCAAATGTAAGAACTCTCCAAGTCATGTTTTTATAAAAGAATCAGCAAAAAGATAATTTTTTTGGTATAGTATTTTTATGGAAAGAAATGTGTGTTCAACAACTTCAAGGCAAACCGTTTGTGGAATTATTTGAAGTTAGTCATAATTAGATATAAAAGAGAAATTATTTTATTGAACAGATATCTTGACAAAGTGATCTTTTTCCATTTTAGTTCAATCATGGAGTGCCTAGTGATCCCACTTCAGGAGCGTATGGAAGACTGGAAGAAGATAACAGCTCAACTAGATAAAGAACATGCAAAAGGTTGGTAGTGAGAGAGTGTAGAAGGTTTGTTATGGGAACTTCATGAGCGTTTATAGGTTGTGAAATTTGGTCATATTCGCTCTTTGCATGGATCCGCCATATTCAGGGAGTGCTCATTTTTTAGTATGATATAGCACATGTGGTGTTAGATGCATTCTCTGTTGGGGTTAAAAGCAGATAGTTCCCCGGGGATAATTTACTTGCTAAACTGAGGATCAAAATGCATATCGCGGATTGTGCAAATGGCAAATTCTGGTCAATGTATAATTTGTATAGAAGACTTTTGAACAGGCCTTATGGCTCTTACCACACATACTATACTATACTATACTACCAGGCATTTGTATAGCGCCCTACAAAGATCACAGCGCTTTCAGAGGAAACATATATAATCATAATACAAGAAACAATAATAAACAGAAATAAATAACATAAATTAACAACAAAACAATAAGTGAACCCTTATTCAAACAGATGTGTTTTCAAACATGATTTAAAAGCACTCAATGTTTTAGCCTGTCTGATGCTTATGGGAAGTGAGTTCCACAGACGTGGTCCTGCAACTTGAAAGGCTTTGTCACCAGTACATGTTCTTGATCTTGGAATTGCGAGAAGGGTGGTATCGTATGATGAACGAGTGGCATAAATTGGCTTTTTGAATGATATGAGATTCTGCAAATATTCAGGTGCTAATTGATTCACACATTTATAGACGATTGTCAGGATCTTGAATTCAATACGCTTACGGATCGGCAGCCAATGAAGACGACTTAACAATGGGGCGCTAGGTGTGTCACGTCCAACCAAAAATATAAGTCTAGCTGCCCGATTCTGAAGGCGCTGAAGACGAGTCAAATCATAATCAGTGGCTCCGAGCAGTAAAGCGTTACCATAGTCTATTCGGGAAAACATAAGTGCCTGAACAGCAAGTTTAGAAGTTTCAAAATCCATGAAGCGTCTGATCCTAGAAAGGTTACGTAAGTGAAAGCTGGTGCATTTAATGATAGATGAAATTTGACTGGACATGTTCAACACTGGGTCAAAAACGACTCCAAGATTTCTAAGCGCCAAAGTTGGGTCAACTGTAACATCATCAAGAGTCAATTTAACTCCCGATAGACGACCTATGAATCTGGTTGATGCCGCAATAAAAAACTCTGTTTTTCCCTGGTTGAGCTGTAATTTATTTCTTGACATCCAGTTTTTAATTTGATGCACACAAGTTTTCAGTTTGTTCACATAACATATATTTCAGGCTAATGTAGGCCTACACTGTTTTGTTTTATGCATTGATGTTTGTCTTGTGATTGTTAGAAGTAGGTCCAATACGGGCAGTGGCCGTTAGGCACATATATGTGACCGGTCATATCGAAAGGTACCTTAAGGTCGGCATAGTAAATTCCGAGATATGGGCCATTGAAGCTGAGCATAGTCAAAAATCACGTCAAAGGTCGAATTTCTAATTTCATCAGAAACATTACTTTTGAAGTGTATTTTATCATATTAATCAGTTTCCAATATCCAAAACATAGGAAAAATGTGCTAAAAACCAAGATAAAATCCTCTCCCCATTGAAGTGTTATTTAGTACACAAACTTCAAATTTGATTTTCTCAGAACTACAGTTTTGCGAATCAGCCCAATGCCTTTTGCCAATTTGGATGTAACTTTGCAACCGAACATCCAATAACCAAAAGTAAGGTGTCATTTTAAAGCTTAAAATCTCAGCTTTCAGATGATACCAAAAATTTTAATTTTGGGACCCTTAGGTACCTCTTGATATGACAGGTCACATATCAGCTTTTGTAGATTAGGTGTATATTTGCCCTAAATATGTTGATGGGTGGCAGAACCACTGCATTGTAGCCAGTAAAAAGGGTGTGCAGCAAGGTAGGTCTCAATCAAATTAATGCACAATTATAAAGTATAATGTATGTGTAATTTTAGAAAGCACTGCTGTAACATACATATTGACCAAATCTTTTGGGAGAATTTTCAAGGAGAGAGAAAAATAAAAGACCTAGTCTGCTACAGTCTTTTGCCATAGGTACACACAATATTGCTTGGTTGATCCAGTGATTGGTTGTTGATGAATGATGCATCAATGTGGTTGGTAATAGCAGATTCAGAACAAGCATGTCAAAAAATCTCAAGTATAATTTTAAAAAAATTGTTTTTCTATAAATCATTAATGTAAAGAGTGTTTCATAAAATTTGTCTGTTACTGTGGATGTAGTGTCAGTACAAAGTCAGAATATGTTTATAAAACTATGTAGGCTATTGGAACCTATTTTTAGGTAAAATAGCTTGAAACTGCAAATTTGTCATAGTACTTGGGTTAATGACTTGACATCTGTGTGTGGTTATATATAGTACAATGACGTGACAAGAGGTGCAGTGCATGAGCTGTCTTTGTCACTAGTCATTCTTTACCAATTTATAAGATATTCTTATAGGTGTTTGAAATTGAAAATGTGGACATTTGAAGCATCTTCTTATAATCATTTAGAAGTGGAGAGACCTGAGGGAACAATTTTAAGTAGATCAGTAAGTTCACCCTGCAAGTTGAATACAATCTGTTGATTTTCCAGTTATAAAGAGCGCTTGATAGTTCAAAACTAACCATTTTAGCTCCAGGCTTATTTTCTTAAGTTGTTTTTTCTGTGTTTATTTATAAGAAATAGTAGAAAATGAGGTATTATTAGCCCACATGTCACTACCAATATAATTCATTTGCCCTCAAGAAATTAGAGCTGCATCCTGCCAACTGTTCCACCATTTAAGATTACTCCATGTACAGCAGAACTATAAGTTTTTACCTTTTTGGAAACATCATGCAGATTGTTAAATAGTATACAAGTAATTCATCTCATCGCAGCAACTATTTTTTTGGCATAGATGATTTGAAACATAAATTATTTATAGTTTTACCTCTTTGGTCAAATGAATTGAGCTCATTGTTGGAAATGTCATCATTGTAAACAGTCGTGGATGATTTTAATGAAGTCCATATTGGAGAAATTGGGCTGGGGTCAGGAAAAACGGAAGAGTCAAACCAATTAGGTGGAACCATTGACCCTCAAGCCATGTACTGCTGATGTTTGGTGCTTGATTGTGCACAGTCAATTATCCATGGCCAGATGTCAAACCAACATTTTTAGTTCTTTTGCTGCACATTTTGTAGAAATATCTGCAAAATATTTAACGTTGATGCAAATAAAAACATATGAAGCAGGGTAAGAATTTCACAGGAGGTTACAAGACTACCTTTTTGGTTAATGAATTGAGCGTATTGTTGGAAATACCATTATTGTAAATAGTCTTGGATGATTTTAATGAAGTCCATATTGGAGAAATTGGGCTGGGGTCAGGAAAACCGGAAGAGTCAAACCAATTAGGTGGAACCATTGACCCTCAAGGCATGTACTGCTGATTTTTGCACAGCCAATTATCCATGGCTAGATTTCAGCCAAGTCGCTAGTTCTATCAATGCACATTTTTTGAAAGTACCTGCAAAATATTTAATATTGACACAAATAAATAAATAAATAAATAAAACATATTTAGCAGGGTAAGAACTTCACAGGAGGTTACAAGACTCCATTTTGATTCTCCACGATAGAGTTTGTGACTCGCTTCTATTTGATTTGTGCGAAATAGTCCACAGCGTACAAAATCGCATGTTTTTTTGTGCGGGTCATAGTATGAATAGACTTTGACACTTGTGCCCAAAATTCTAGGCTTGTTCAGCAAATAGCTGATCGTGTCTTGCAAATTAGCCATTGCAAAAAGTGACACAAATCCGCCCCTGGAGTAGGGCTAGTTTTCAAGTAATGACAACTGCAAGGATGAGTTATCTCAAGATGGCATCTGAAGAATATGTTCTGGTGTCAGTATCTCATTAGTGTGATATATGGGTTGGAGAATTTATCTGGGTGTATTTACATGTAACATTTGTTCATCTCACTGTAATATAAACATTCCCACAACCTTTTAATCTATAGCAGATTACTTAATAGAAAAGAACTAGGTTGAATATTTTGATGCTATGATATCTACTATTATATCAAGGTATTGATATTTCACAGAGATCACCGTCCTTTGGAGGGACATAAAGCTGTCGGACTTTGGTCCCATGTACAGAAGAGTCATACTTGTACATGTAATAGTAATGAGTCGGGTTTTTTCTAGTTCTTGTTTTGGTCAATTCTGAACTTCAGATTGAGACCCAAGCTTAGCATTAGGCTGAATATCTGCTTCTCGGACTCCCCATATTGCATCCCTGACTCACCAAATTCCCAAAGTTTCATTGTATTTTACACATGCTTTAAGTTTCCAGGGGCTCCAATGATTTTGGGCTTAGTGAGACCTGCACAATAATTGGAAGGAGAAAAAAGGAAGACGTTTAAAATAAAATGTAAAGCTTATTTAGTATAAGCGGGCATATTAAAAGAGCTATATCATTCGTATGTTTGAGACTATCTAATCTGAACTGAACCAAGTCTGAATCTCACTAAATCTTACGCAGTCCTAATATATCATAGGTGACATAATATACAAGGATCAAGTCTCTGCCATTTTGTGGTGTTGACCATGGGCCAGAGATGTTAGAATCAAGGTGTACCATTTTTTTTTTTTGGGGGGGGGGGGGGGAATACACCAATTTCGCCACTCTTCTGTTTTGGAAGAGCTAGTTTGGAAATGGAAAAAGACATATTAGATGTTCACGGCCATGTTTTTCTCTCAATGAAAGTGACTTACATTTTAGTCATTTCTTTTGCACAATTTATCCTTGAACAGTTTGTCAGAGGTTCAAAAGTTATGTATATAGTTTGATCAATCATAAATCATTGCTACATGAAGAGTATAGTGATAACAGTTTTCAGATAAACACTGTCAAGTTGATTCCGACTTAATGCCCAGGACATGAGAAAAACTTACCCCTGTCCCATCCAGTGCCACTGCCCCCATGTACTGATATTGCATGCAAAATTATTATTTCTGGAGTGTGAAATTGATTTTGGACTCTGCCCTTAGAGTATGCAAAAGCAAGGTGTAAACTTGAGGGACCATTAGCCTAGTTTGCAGGGAAGCTTATCTGTTATTTTAGCAGACTCAGGTAGAGCAGTATCAAAACTTATGATATTGTAAAGACAATAATTCAATATCTACAAGCTATACTTGAGGGAATCTTTGTCATCAAAGATGTCTGACAGAAAACATCAAGTTGTTACAGTTTACGAGACAGTGACAGTGTTTATTTTGAGGTATTGGTGCTGGGTAGAAGCTATTACAGAAAGTCAGATTCATAGTCTTGCTGAACAAAGTAAGGTTTTAACCTTCCTTTTAATTGAACAGTATAAAAGTAATGTAACTGTTGCAGCAGTTGGCTTAACATACCTGAAGAATCGTTCAAATTCTGATAAAATTATGTTTTCTGAAATTATTTGTTAAAAAGCATTTTATAATGTTTACAAAAACTTATTAATGCACTGTGACAGAAAAACATACAACCCTTGTATCAGAATTGCGAGAGGGTACTGATCAAAAGTATCAAAAAGCGGCTCATAGGTACAAGATCGTACAAGTTTGTGTTGAAAGAGGGGGGATGTATCCATCAGGATATTTACCCCATGAGCACCTGAATGACAAGAGTTGGAAATCCTTAAAGGGTATTTCAGAAAGCATTATTTTGTCATTGAAGTCCCTCTTCAAGTTGCTTTGATCAATGATCAACTGATTGTGAAGTGTATGCTAAGTGACATAAAGGCCCAGAAAAGGAAATCGCATCATTTGTCTTGCGTAGCTTGCAGGCTGAGGCAACAAATACAACCCTGGCTGTGTAAACTAAGAGAAGAAATCTTGTGTATCCCATCATGCATTGCTTCCTATGGAAAATTTTGTACTGGAAGTCATGTGAGTTGATAGTGCACGCCCGTTCGTTTCTACCGAAATTCAACAACAAAGATAGACTCAATTCCAGTCGTTTGATATTTCGTGTAAGGGCAGGATCAAAATGGCGCTGCCCATTGCCGTAGCGGATGCAGTTAAAAATTCGTTTCAAAATCATCCAAATCAAAATTTCTTTTTGAAACAGCGTTTGTTTTTCAAATTAAATGTAATTAATGTTCTCATAATGTATTCAGAATTACGATCGCTAGTAACATTTCGGCAAATTTGGCATTTTTCTTTGGTTGATTGTCTGTACACAAATTTGCACTCGTGTCAGTACACTGTTGAATGACGGACATTTTCGCATTTGTCGAAGTTTTCTGAACAATTTGAGTCATGTCACATTGTTACTTAGGCATCAGTCGTGGTTTTTACCCTTTTTACGTTTTTCTAATGTACATATTTTTGACAGTATAACAGGAGAAAGATGATGCAATTTTTGATGATAACAAGTGACTAGGTGGCAAATTTGCCACACATTGAACAACCATCATGTCATTATGCACCCATGTTTGTCAGATTAAAATGTGTATTACACACACCATATAATCATATACAATGTATTTTAGACCGCATAAAAAAAAACTTGTTTCTCGTCCGAAGGTTTCTCAAAATGTGAGGTGAGGATGGAGCGGTTTGGAGGGAGGTGTTTTTTTTTTTTTAAGGTTCGGGGAGCCTGGACAATCCGGGTTGATGTTGACTGCACATTCAGTTGCTGTCTTTTAAATATATGTGATATGGATAGATGTTGGATTGATTGATTGATTGCAAACATGAACAATTGCCAAAATCCGTTAAAAAGGAAAGCGGGGTCTTGATATTTGAACGATTTTGCTCAATTTTTTACATCTTTTTAGCATTTTTGCAAAAAAAAAAATTGGTGCAGCACTAAAAAGTGAGGAGGGAGGGGACAGGAAGCAACTTTTTTTATGAGGCCTTACTTGAAATAAAATTCAAAAGGCATGCTGGAAATCTTGTTTATCTCATGTTTTCTATTTCTCCCAAGGAAGTTATATAGGGGAACAGGTTTTCTCCGCCATTTTGATTTCCCCACCGTGTAAATCCTATGGGATGACAGCCATCTTGGATTGTCACTCATGGAGGGTGAGTAATTGTACCTCCGGCATTTTACGGCTCTACGTGCAACACTTCGAGAGTCTTCACAACGGATTAATGGGAAAATTGGCGTGCTTTAATCAGAGCAAGTCACAATGCACGCTACATGAAACACAGACACGGTTTGCGCGTGAAACAAAATGCACACGCTGTATATGCGTCACGTGAAAATTGATGCGATCTGCCTGGATATCGGGTCAAATTCCGAATATATCCGGAGGTACATTAACTCTGCTCCTTGAGCGACACAAGATGGCGGAGAAAAACGGTTCCCCTATATAATTCTTCCTTGATTTCTCCTCACAAATACACAACACATGTGATTTAAACTTCATGAAATGAAGTGTATCCTATATTAGAGATATATTATTTTAAAAACAAATAAACCGAATGTGATAAACATTCGATAGTCTGAAAATGAAATGAGGTTTGCTAGTCTGGAAGTGAATAAACTTGCGGTCTGCTAACTAGTGCAAAAAATTTAAAATGCGAATGATAATTTCAAATGTTGATTTTATATTACTTGTAACTGTATTTAATTTTCGTACTTGATTAGGCCCTTTGCACTAGATTTTTAGTTTCCTGTTGCAGCTTTTAAAATAGAGGGGTGGTCACTTTTCATTAATCATTATTTCTGTAGAATCCAAATGTGTAAGATAATTCAATTGACATAATACGAGTACA
>JXSR01S011052.1:0-10692 GCA_000969725.1 Ophiothrix spiculata
TTCTGAAAAAAAAACCACCATTATGTTGAATCACCACTGTCCAAGTACACTATTTGGCCTAGCTTATGAAATTAGAGAAAGGTTGTAAAAAGGATTCAGGTATTTTGTTACCAGTAATTCCTATGTCAGGTTTCTTTTATCATCAGGTCATTGCATAGAATTTACTAGAACTAAGAGGACTGATTGAAAGCCATAGTTCCTAACCATAATAAAACGGTATTTCAGAAGAAAAAACCGGACACAGATTGAGTGAATAACCTGTGTTAAAGCAGTCCAGTGCAATAGAGTAGCGTACTACTTTCACTTCAAATAATCCAATCCCTCGAGATGGTCATAATAAAAGATTTCGGTCAATGGTCATGACTAAATGAACTCAACAAAGACACCATCTTTGTTAATAAATGGAGTCCTAAAGCAAAACCTCTACTGCAATTTCACTATTTAAAATGGGTTTACTGAATAAATTTTGTTTAACCGAATGGCAAGTGAATGAAGTTAGGTTAATTTTGGAACTAGCAAACGTTATGATTTTCGGATGAGCAAGCCTTATTTTCATTTTTGGGACTAGAAAGTTTCAGACTAGCAAGCTAGTCGAATCAAATCGAGTAAATCGAAGAAAGATAAAAACGTACGCCAAATGTGTGGCATAACGCTAGAGCGCCAACGGTTTCTTTACTCTGTAAATCCTCTATAATTATAAACTATAAAACCACACCGGATGTGTACCTTCACTCATTATATCAGGAATTGTCAGAAACCCTCGAGAAACTTGGAATTTTTTAGAGTAATTAACCTGTACGATATGACTACTTCAATAGCTGACAAAGTCCCACGATTCGGTCTTAACCCTCGTCTAGCCGGTTGTTGCAACCCCCTAAGGTTTTTCCCCACAGCATAAAAACGCAAAAACAACCGACCCCGGGCTTTTGAGTAATCTCTTCTACATCCTTTGCAGTCATTTTGATGAAAATATTAGGGAATACCACCTAAGATGGGGTCAGGGTGGGCCGTCAAAGTTGGGGTGTAGGGGGTTGTTGCAGCCATGTGACATTTTTGACAATTTTAAATCGCCATTTTGAAAAATGCATGCTATGAGGTTTAACTTGCAGGGCATGTTAGTTTTATCATTTCTCTTCGTTATATGCAAAAAACCTGATGAAATTACATTATCTAGAAAAAAAAATGGTGGCATTTTTTGCCAAATTTCCGATGTTTGGACCTGAAAGATCTTTATGACGTCATAATTACATAACGCATTGGTCGATATTTGTGATTAAATGCATAGGGGATTCCGTTTCTAAACTATAAATTAACCAGGGGGTTTAAAATATCCTCCAGTGCGGGCGTTTTTGCTGTGCACCCTTTTTCTCTTAATTATGATATCCTTAAACAATTTAAACACCTTAAATTGCAATTTGTTTACATGGCTCACTCTAAGAATTTATGGTTTTTAACTTTCGAGTTTGTTTCAAGTATGTGATCAATTAGCTGTTTACATAATAGTTCGGCACCGATTAAGCCGCATTAATCCGTGGTCAGTTAAAGGTCTAATAGCTTGGTCACAATAATCGTACGAGCGGCTTACGAGCGGTGTTTAGTACATCTAATAGGACTTCGCGACGCCCTCGCTGCTCGCTTTACACACTGTTCGTTATCCTTTTAAACGGACTTAACACTGCTCGTAGGCTGATCGTACGATTATTGTGACCACAGCTTTAATTGAGCTGGTTTTAATCAAATACTATTTAATCATAATACTTTTAATTGATTTATTAGAATTGACTTTGTTTTATGTAAAATCAAAGACCCTAGGCGAGCTTCCTCCATGGTGACATACAGGTGTGTGATGATGCGTAATGATGAATTCAACTGGTCACAAATAATGGACCATCATAGGGCTTACTAACTATGTCTCTTTGACTTTCACTTAAACATCTTGAGGGAAGATACAGCCTATGATTCAGACGACATCAAACACGCAATAAAAGACATAATATTTGGAAGGCCATCTCGATTCGTGGACACTCTGAACCAAGAATTGTCTTGTTTTATTAAACTGCTTGAATTTGTATGTGAATCAGGACACTGAATGAAGGCATATTATAAGTGTCATTCTTATGCTTTGAGTTGAAAATAGGTTTGGAGGTTATTGATTTAAATGTGTTTGATATACAGAATATATTGCTCTAATTTACATTCAAAGAAATACATTTGCCTTATGTTTACAGTATGTAACATTATATATCAATTATCTATCAGTGAAAGAAACTCAATTACTTTGGCAGATGAAATCTTTGAGAGTATGTTAATATTGATCGTAAATATTAAAAATGGAACATTCAATTATGTGGAATAAATTCTTAGAAATTGTGGGTATGGTAAAGATGAAAGGGGTATAGTTCTTAAAATAGTTGGTTCAAATTTGAAATGTTCAACAAGAGTAATCATTTGTTATCTCCTTCTTTAAATTAATATATAACAATATTTGTAACAACATTTCATTTTAAGTACTATTAAAAATGAAAACTACTAAAACAAGGGCATTTAATCACGTAAAACAAGGCAGCGAGAACAAAATAACCTTTTTATAAAGATAAGGTCTGTCACGTGACCAATCCTGCGGGTCAAAGCCTGACGAAGTGTTACAGGGGTAACACGAAACGTAGTTTGCTCTAAAAAAGTAAGTCCAGTAAACAGATTTAATCTTCATTTATGTTTACTATTACTGGATGACTGAGGACATTCACTCAAAATTACCTTTTTCATATTAAAATATTTCATTTTTAGGTTTTTTTAACAATAGGCTTTGCTTTTGCGATTTATTTTGTCCTGTTTTAATACGTTTCTTCAGATATAGATAAATCAGACATAGAGAGTGGGAGAGAGAGAGAGAGAGAGAGAGAGAGAGAGAGAGTGGGGGGGGAGAGAGAAAATAGTAAAATAGAGCATAGAGCAACAGCAGTAGTACTAGTACTTAATATAAGATCATAAGTCATGAATTGGTCAGAAAAAGTGTAACATACCGGTAAATAAGAAAAACATCACCAATCTGAATGTTTCTCAACACAGGATTAAATATGGACATTTTAACACCATAAAAGTATACATTTTTTAAAAGCTCATACTACAAGAATACCAACTATACAATGATACTGACATTATATAGGGTGTGTGACAAATACACAGGGTGTGACTAAAAATGTATTAATTTTACTCTCTTCATTGATATGGATTTATATTGATAAAACACAAGGCTCTCAATAAGAAAATATATAAAACTTTTCACTTAATATCCATACGGTGAAATATACAGGGTGGTTAAAATCATATACATTTTAAAAGGATCGTATGCCTCCATGGGCTATTTGGTGAGTTATTTATATGTCTTAGCAATAGTTGACAATGCTTGAGATAAGTTACATTCACATATCTGCTGACTGTGGCCGTTATCTGCATTTTTGGTATACAGGGTGATCAAACATGCACTATCTCAATAATTAACATGATCCGATAAACTTTGGTTTATTTGTTAATGTTAATCCGTGCAATTTCGGTATTATGCATTTATGACAATTTATTACTGTTATTCATCCACGTTTTCACAACGTACGAAACTTGTCATGAAAATTTTGACCTTTCAAACATTGTTAAGACTAGCAGTGGAAATACCCTGAAATGACAAATTTTACCCTCATCAAACTATGATTAGTACATCACCTACCATTAATTTTTGGGTATGGATAGGTATATTTGTCTTTATTAAAACATGTGTGAAAAATGATTCTTGTAAAATTTCAACTTTTGGCATGACGACTTTCGAAAGATTGGTAATTTGTCTTGAAAATTTTGGCATTTGAAAGACAATTAAATTGCCCAGATAACCATACCAAATTTGTTGCAGAAGGTATTAAACTTCTTGGATAAAATTATATTAAACTACGAAGAATGAGTTTTTATGTTACATCTCCCCCGTATGTGCATGACCAATTCATGACCTATGATCATACAGTATAAAAGAATACTTACTTATGAGGAGATTATGCACGTATTTTAGTCCATTTTGAGAATTTTGATTTATTTTATGTATACAATACGTCAATGTATCAGCATATATGACATTTCAATCAGGAAATGTCTTAATGGATTTTATAGCAGCGATAATTGTTATTTAAATATAATGAAACTGAACTAATGTGTTAACCGCACGTTCGACCTTTACCAAGAAATATTGATTCATGATATAAGTCAACAGCCTTGCAGAAACGAATCAGATTATTCATTCAGAGTCTTAATATATTATACTTATTCCAATCTAAAAAAGCTATTCCGTCAAAGTAATTAAATCATTATGTAATAATTTTCCGCCATACGTGAGTCTGAAGGCACACATCTAAACTCATGGTTATCCTCATTAATGTTGCAACTGGATGTCTTTCTTGATGCGATGCGACTTGTATTCAACGGGGTTACATATGTATACTACAGACTGTCCACGAATGATTTATACCCGGCTACCGGATTTATTTGTGGACCAATGGGTACGGTTTTAGTCAAATCTTGTTAATTTTCAAGTTAAACAAGTCTTTAAGTTTCTGAAGAATTTTGAATTTTTCAAATCGCACGTTCCTGTGAAAAGTTATAGAGATTTTTCCAAACAGGGTATATTTTCAATTTGTAATCAGAGAAATTATTGAACTTTTAATTAAACTGACTATTCTTAAACCTTCTTTTACTTTTCCAAACTAAAAACGTAAAATACAATTTAAGAATTATTGACTGACTGTGACGGATATGAAGTTTGTTCTTGAGAAAGAAATAACGATTTTGGTCCGGTTACGCTTGAACAGCTTTACTTAATAAAAGGTACAAATCATGTTAGATGGTACGCACCTAAGGGAAACCCACATAGAAACTTTACATTTGCCATTTCTAATGACAACAGGAAAATTGTTTGTTGGGTATTATGGGTAATAACTCAATATTAGGACCGGTTTTTCTCATCGACCCGCGGTGGTATGTTGACATAATCAACAGAATTGTTATTCCTCAACTTGTCCGCGAGTATCCTGCTCCATATCTGATTAAACTTTGCTATTCTGAGTAGGAAGAGATTCAGAAGTTTGCAAATTAATGCTTTTAGTAGATCAGAGAAAATTGCAAAAGCAAGGAAAGAAGATTTGGAGTTGGTCAAGTTGAATTCATTAACTTTACAAATTGGTAAGTGTGCATATTACAAGTACTATACCTGCATGATTTTTTGTACAAAACTACGTTTGTATCGATTTTTAATTACCTCATCACACAAAGCAGTGAAGCATGATATTTTGATGAAACTTTTGGAAAATGTAGAAGACTTATCCACTATTGTTGAAAAGTTGTTGGTTTTATGAACAATTATGATTTAACATTTTTTCTGATTTTTTGAAACCGGGTATAAATCATTCGTGGACAGTCTGTAGAAATACGATTAAACTTAGAATAATAGATATAATTCAGAGGTTGATACCCTTTACTATTAAAACATCTCAGCCTTACGGGCAAATACCTACATTTAAGAAAGTATTTTTCTAATAATATGATTAGTTGATCTTTAATAGTCATGAAGGCACTTAATAGTTCAAACTTGGAAAATGTTTTTGATGGTATTTTTCTCGCGTTTTAAATACCTTGAAATTAATTTCTTTTGACAAGAGTAGTATGGTTAATAAAACCAAGGGTGAATGATCTACCGCAACAGACATTTCAAAATTGCAAGAGTGAATAACTTTGAGGTCAATGCTGACTTAGTGAAATGTTTTAACCCTAACTTTATAAACCAATTATTTATGTAACCCATTCTAACCATGCCATAGGGGTCGTTCAGAATTTTTCGAACAATACTCCTTATGAATCAAGAAACGTGTAACGAACAAACTCTTTATATAAAAGAAGTATTGAAAGTCGATATCGTTTAACTTGTCTCTAATATTGTAATTTTAAGGTCTTATGCAATACTGTATTTAATTTTGCGATAGAAAAAAAATCTTGAAGATTATGATGTGTGATGAAAGTCTCTACCTTTCTGAATAGTACGTGTACATTTTCAGAACGTTTCTAGGCATTGAACGTGTGCTATATCTATGTGACGAAAACTAAGACGCATAATTGTGGTGATACTCTACATTTCATATAAACACCTCACAAAAGATAAGTGAACACTTAGTCTGACTCCCATAAATCCAAGTAAGAGCCCTCAAAGTCCAACGATATTGACATACCGCGCGAGTCAAAAAAACTGCAATAATTAGATGGAAGCCATATTGTAAAAACAAAAGTTATTTTGAACAAATAATATTAATTTCTAAATAGGTCATGAATTAAGCTTTCAAACTGTGAAAGAATGGTGAAAATTGATAAAGGCATTGCGAAGATATCCTTATTTGAATAATATGGTATGAAAACAGTCCTGTCCAAATGAGCATACCTCGTCAAACGAGTAACAGAGTAAGTACCAATATTGAATTGAATTTCTTGCCAACAACTCTTGAATAATAACGCAAACCGATTACATTGCTCTATTGAAAATAATCTTAATCTATTAATTTACATATAAAAGATAATTTAGGCGGTTTTTGAAAGTGCAAAATGACATGTTTGGGGATACTGTCTTAGAAGGGAGAGCGTATTAATCAGTCACTGTTCAAAATGATAGATCAGTTCACAAACGAGCAACGTGCTTTTATTGCTGAGGATTATTTTACCTCCAAATTTCATGCAGAAGTGAAACGGAGATACAAACAGGGTACATCGCAGGTGCATCCCATCATCGCGTGTACCACGTGCATCCACCATTTATAGAATTTAGGCGAATTCAAAAGAACAGGAACAGTCCATTACCTAAATAAAGAGAGACCTGGAAGACTGCGAACAGCAAGAAGCAGGAGACACGTCGACCGCATTCGTCAGACATTGGCAAGGGATCCAGAAGTGAGCTCGCAAAGAAATCCCGGCCACATGTGTCCCAGTCCACGTTCAACCGAAAATTGAATATTCAGGGCCACCAAGCTCAAACGACCCTTTTCAAGGCACTCAAACACAAAAGAGAAAAGAGAATGCCTTAATTGTGTCCTCCATTAATAAAACATATGCACGACATATTTGGACAGAACTGTTTTTATGCCTTCCTATTCAAATAAGTATATCTCTACGACGCCTTTATCAATTTTCCCCATTCTTTCACCATTTTAAAGGTAAATCTATGATCTATTTATATATATACATTTTGTGTTCATGATATCTCTTGTTCTTAAAATATGGCTTTCATTTAACTATTGCAGTTTTTTTGACTCACTCGGTATATGAAAAATATGGAATCTCAGCTAATCCGCAGTGTAATACCTAGTGGAATCGATAGATGATCAGTGCTTTTCATTTTGCGTAGTAGAGAGCTGTGCAAAGTCAAACCAATTATTTTATCCAGGAGGATAATTACATGTGTCTAATTTGGTAAAACAGTTAAGATCGGCACAGCAGCTCTGTACTCTACGCAAAAAAAAAATATAAAAAAAAACTTTGACCGTCTATCGATTCCACTAGGCATTGTGGTGATGTTCTATTACACTGCGGGTATACCCAAAATGTGAGAAATGAAAATTGAGGTAGATTTTTCAAACGGCTAGTGTAAAATGATAGTAATGGTTTCTGATGTCAAATTTGGGGTCAATATTCACCTGATATTCCATATTTTTCATATATGTCAATATCGTTTGACTTTGGGGGCTCTTACTTAGATTTATGGGAGTTGATTAAGTGTCCACTTATCTTCTGTGAGGTGTTTATATAAGTATTGTTACCAACTTTCTTAATTTCCTTAATATCAGTCGATCACACATTTTCTTGTATTACGTTTGTCATTGTGTCAAAATGTTTTCATTCTTAACTGGATTCTTAATTGACCGATGTTTAGATTTTTTTGTGCCTTGAAAGATATAAAATTGTAATGGTATAATTTAGCCCATAATTTTAGCTTATATAAACATTATATAGGCATTCTCTTTACCCTTTTTCTTTTCAATCCAATATTAAAATATTAAATGGATATTAAAGATATTACTGTTTTATTTTATGGACTGTACATTTAAGAGCACTACATAAACAGTCACGGTGTCACAAAATGTTCTGAAACACAAGCATTGAGGTTCAGCTAACGTTGCTTCTCGTATATTCATTTTCTCTAGCATTTGAATAATTCTATAGCAGTTGATAACTCAGGCAGTCGACAAACTGTTAACTTGATTAACAAAGAACATAGACATTCTATATAGTTTTTAATCTTGAGTGTCAATTTGAAAATTTATATAGACATTCAAATATATAAGTAAGCATGGTAAAATGAAGTTCTTTTTTTTTCTTTTTCTGACGACTTCAGTGGAAAATATTTCCCGGTAATTTCTATGCAATTATGAGTTACCTCTGGAAGCAACCGAAAAGTGTATGTTTTCTTGTAAAAGATAATAGTTTAGTATTTTTTTATTGTTTTTTTTTTTTTTAGTTTAGGTTTATGTATAGTAACTGATCTTTTGTGGAGGGTAATTTTGAATATAATGGCTGCCCATGTTAAGAATTAATTCCGTGGTTGTATCTTTGTAAACATGGTAAATGTTGATTACCTACTGTTAATGGACTTATTGTATATTTTTTGTTTCCTACGCTGGTTGTGCTTTGTTCTTCTGTCAAGTAGTCCTCTAAACGACAATTTAGTACAGTTGTTAGAATATAACAACAAAAATAATTGCACAAAAGCCTAGTAAAGGTATTATCTTGTAACAGGTTCTACAACATCATGATAAGTGTAACCTTTTACTGTTTGTGCCCAGAAATAAAACTGACAAAGCTAAAAATGAGATGCAGTATGTATGTAAAATTATTGGTTTTTCGTATCCGCACGCTTCGTCAATAAGAGGTTGACACAATACCAAATGAAATCACTTTGTATACGACACATGTCGTACGTCAGTATTGTCCTTTGAAGTAATTTTGAACATTGGTTTTAATTTATAGCAAACGGAAACTATAATAATCAATCAATCAATCAATCAATCAATTATACAAGTACTTGCATAACATGCGTACCCCATGAAGGAGTCTATTCGTACAGGGGACCCACGGCTTTACGTGACTGTCGACCACGGAGCAAGTAGAGTAAAGTTTCTTGCTCAAGGAAACAAGGAGACGAAAACCGCCTGGCTCGGGGCTCGAACCAACAATCTCTGTATTACGAGACCCGTGCTCTAACCGCTCGGCCACGCTCCCCTCGATACTCAATATAAATGTCACGATTTAGTTTAAGAAATGTAAACCAATCACCCACACAACGTATCAATCAGCATTCATTGCTAATTAAAAGTTGAATTATTGTTTTTTTGAAAGTTCGAAGTAAAAAGAGTCTGTAAATTGCCACGTCAATTATATACATTGTTTTGTTGATTTGAAAAATAAGACGGAACATTATACAATATCTACTACTAAAATGGCATGTTACATTTTGACATTTGGTAATCGGCAAGTTTTTTTTTTTTTCTAAATGGATCACGAAACATTTCGCTCAAGATCACGACACGTCGCGACGTCTACCCAATAATGGTAGGTTGTAGACAATGTTTTAAATTGTCAATACAAATTTGACAGCATTCTCTTTTAGACATGCAAGATGACAATCAATGATAATACCATACACTTGTCCAATTAATCAACTTTTACCCATCGAAAAGATCTTTAAATTCAGATGAATCATTCACTTACAAGAATTCTTAAACTCCTTTGTCTTCAGTTTTCTTCCGTAGTTTCGGTTTAAGACTTATTATTGGTTGATATCTTTCATTAGAATCCTTATTTCAATTTTTTTTAGTAGAAATTGTACCCTATTCTACCCAATTGTTGCACCAGAAGAAAAAGACTCAAGGAATATGAGAGTATCAGGAAGATCCGTACTTTAATTCAAAATGTTTACCTATTTTAGATAAAAATGAACTTAAAATATCATTTAACCCTTAAAGAGCCGGGCTTTTTCGACCCATCTCACAGCCGGGGGTGGGGGGGGGGGCGGATTCCGCCCCCCCCCCCGGCTCTTTTAGGGTTAATGTAAGGCACAGATCAGGTAAGATTGGTTTGGAATGATTTTGCTCTAATTGTTTGTAGAATTCTCTTCATTTCAAATTTGCATTTCTTTAGCTGGATGTCGAAACTTACAAATCGGACCAATATAGATTAAATAAATTTATATTTGCTCGTTGCATTAATATTTGGACAAGCTGTACATAACTTTTCTTCAAAACGTTTAAAAAATCATCATCTGATCATACTCTTTGATAACACACTATATAAGTATATATTTTAGTTTAGTACTTTTTCGGGATGCCGGTGAAAACACCAGTTACAGATTGCTATTCAAAATAGCATCGGTTAAATTGAATTGAACAGCCCATGTCAGTTGCACAACATCGTTTTTGCATACTAAAATCACTGAATGGAATTACATAATTATTTTTATTTCGTGCAGGTGATTGATATAAATTTAGTTTGATACAATAACACAATCTGCTTGAAAGACTCTTTCTGTATATTACGTCATAAAGGTGGAGCTCACTATAGCAAAACCAGGCTTGCTAACTTTATATTTGATTTCTGGAAATATAATATGTGTACCGCCGCGGC
>JXSR01S011053.1:11699-22578 GCA_000969725.1 Ophiothrix spiculata
GAATGACTAGTCACAAAACATAGTCTGATCGTATCAGATGCTGATTCATATAGCCATATGGATGACACATGTTTTCAAAATTTCCTATATCTAGTATATTTTTCATTTCATACCTACTTGGTGATTAGACAATTTTAACAAAAAGTACTTTTGCCAAAAAACTTTTTTAACTCATACTAGCTGTGATCATTGCACACCAATGTTTCACTTTTGAGTACGGTAGCAGTAGTGGCAATTTGGAACAAGTTATTTTTATGGTACATAGTATTGGAAGAAGTGAGTTGAGTGTATGTGTGAACATGAGCGTACATAGTAAGTAATTTTGGGAATATTACACAGGTGAATGAGCAGCAATTTTTATGAATTTGTTTATGACATTATGTTTACTTGGTTTGCAGGGTTAAATGAACGGTATAAATTAAGTTGTGTTGAGGTTAGGTCTGATTTTGTTCTTGTTTTGCCTAACGATACCATAATTTTCCCCATCAACCTGTCATTCAACCGTTGACATTGTTTCCAAGGTCACTCTTTGTTAATTGTTAAGAGTTGTTCAATATCGCTCATTCCGAAAAATCGGGTGCCAATAGCATGTTTTACGTTCTTTTTGTCCACAAAAACCTTCCAGTGCCTTTATTTCTTCCAATACTGCAATTTTCGGGTAGGGCTTGTCAAAATCTACTTTGTCATGTATGGTTTGTGAGCTACGTAACCATATTTCTCAGTAACCATAGGCAATGCAGCAATTCCATTTTAGTATGTGATAGAGATATACACTACTACTTCGTTTATATTAGAATTTACTAAGTAAATGGTCTAATGTATGTTTTGTGCATTAAAACATGCAAAAACAGTGAGCTACGTTACCGTGATCTACGTTACTACTGACCTCTACAGAACTTATAACTACCGTTTCATGACTTTTCTATGCACTAACAGTGCATATGAAGGATACACTTGCCTACAAATGCAAAAAATTGGCGAGTATCAATACTTAAAAATTGAGCAGGTAACGTAGCTCACCAATTGCCCACCATGTAAAAATGGGTAAGTCTTTGTAACAGAAAAAATATAGAAGTGGTGTTGACAAATCACTTGGATTCAATGTCCATGACTAGTTTACTAATAAAAAACGCTTAAAAGAAAAATATTTGAGCAACTTTATTTTTTCATTTTTTTCAACTGCATTGGCACCCGATTTTTCGGAATGAGCGATATTTGGCACCAGAGAATAAGATAAAATGGGGACATTATTTTAGAAATAATTAAAAAAAAATATATATCACACAACATAATTAACAAGGTCTCATGTTTAATTCCTGGTTGATCAGTGATACTTGCATTCAGTAAATAAGTTCATATTTTGTAGGATTGTGAATAAATATATAAGATTTTGAGTGACAAATCCAACCACTGTCATAATGTTGTAGAATCAGTTACTAAATGTGCAAGTTCAAAGAACATAAAGTATTAAAACTTTAATGCTCAAAAAAAAATGGAGTCCTGGGCATAATTTGGCAAATGATAAAAGATTATTTTTAATTCACTAATTTGCATTGTTAAAACTTAGCTTTGTGGGGGACTTTATTTGATACGCATTAAACTTGTGTACAAAGCACAATATTAATGATTTACTACTTGCTCTTATTAGTTCAGCTGCCCCCTGCTTGTAAAACTTTCTACTTAGCAGAACAAATATGGAAGAAATAGGTCTACCAAACATACTACACAATGTAAGTTTCTCAGGGGTGACCTAGGCTAGGTCTGATAGTTGCTTTGTTGTGTGATTTTCCCACATCAGACACTAGCATATAGTTATAGCACCTGGCACCAGGGGGGAGGGGGGCTTAACCAAAATTGTGGTAGTTAATACCTGAAAATTGCTCTTGGAGGTTGAATATCACATTTTTGAGTATTTTTTTTGAAAATGAGGATCTTTGGAACTGGTGTATTCTTGAAATGGGCATCTTGGGGAGCGGAAGAGGAGGCTTGAAAAAGGGGTCTCGAACGCAGCACATTCCCATACCTTTCATCAATGTAAGCAACCCCCTCCTCCAGGACCTGGCATAGGAATAAAACAAAACACTCTACTGGAAAAACATAATTGCTAGATATAGTCACAACAAAGTATTCTTTGGTCACAATTTGGACTATCCTAGCAACTGATTAATGATTGTTTGATTGGCCATAAGTTTGAATGAAAATATGGGTGTACAAAATGAATCAGAAAAGTGTTTCTGGTGAGGGCAGATTTTACTCATCTAAATTTAAAACTGCTTTAACACCGCCCTGTATATATATAGATATAAACAGGCATTTTCCCCTTGCATTAAATTCACATCCTACATGGGGATGTAAATAGAGGCAATCCACTTAATTTCAGGGATATTGAATTGATTTTGGATGACTATTTATCATCTTACTTTGTTTTTCTCCTTTTAATATTGCAGAAGTTGTACAAATCATAAATGAAATTGGCAAAGTCTACACATTTGGAAACATCATTTTGTGAATGCTACTCTTGTGACAAATATTTCCCAAAAACAATTATATCCAAGACCATACTTTACTTCAAGATTTATGATACAGTACGAAAAAAATATCGTTTGCAAACTTGTATGAAGAATCCTGTGAGTGCATGCACATTGATCATTTTTTTTCTTCAAATTGATTGAGAGAAAAAGGAAATATTTTTGAGTATATCTTTAATATTCACCACTTATCAACGTAACAATGCCTGGACATCCAAAAGAACTTTTCGTAGATCAGAAAAAGCTGCAGGACCGTTTACTTTGTCCCATCTGCAAGTTGGTTTTGAAGAATGCTGTACAATCCACATGTGGACACCGATTTTGTGAGGATTGTGTGCAAGAAAAACTGCAAATCAGGTGAGTAGACAACACCCTGTCAATTCTAAAATCTGACACTTTCCAAGTGATAGTCAAATGGAATGTTTTTAAAAGAGGGGATCGTGGCCGAGCGGTTAGAGCACGGGTCTCGTAATACATAGGTTGTGGGTTTGAGCCCCGGGCCAGACGGTTTACGGCTCCTTATTTCCTTAGGCAAGAAACTTTTTCTCTAATTGCTCCATAGTTCGGAAATCACGTTAAGCCGCTGGTCCCCTGTGCGAAGGCTCCTTCTTGGGGCGCTGCATATGTAGTGAATACCTTGTGAGTCTAATGTGTTGACTGAATTAGATTCTTACTTCAAATATTCAGGCTTATTATAGACTATGAGTACCCAAATCATATCTTGGTCTAGGCTTATTATATACTATGAGTGCCCAAATCATATCATGGTCTAGGCTTATTATATACTATGAGTGCCCAAATCATATCATGGTCTAGGCTTATTATAGACTATGAGTGCCCAAATCATATCATGGTCTAGGCTTATTATATATACTATGAGTGCCCAAATCATATCATGGTCTAGGCTTATTATATACTATGAGTGCCCAAATCATATCATGGTCTAGGCTTATTATAGACTATGAGTGCCCAAATCATATCATGGTCTAGGCTTATTATAGACTATGAGTGCCCAAATCATATCATGGTCTATTTGCAATTGAAATGCAATCCAATGTTACACATGCAACATCCGACCTGATAAAGTTTTGTTTATGTAGTTAGCATTTAATTGAGAGACTTATTTGACACTCTTGATTGAGAGATACCACAAGGTTAAGGAGAGCCCATTTGTAAGGGGATCCGAGCCTCCTCCTTGTTGCATATTTTGAGCCTTTATCTCTCTCTCCCCTTGTACCTACATAGGCCCTATGTTCTTTCCCCGGGGTTCTTTCTTCTTATAAGCTCCAGTTCTGATCTGACAAAGAATAGGTATTTTGTTGAACCCTCATTTAGACAGAGAAAGTCTGTTATGATGGGACTTGTACATATATAAGCTTTAATAAAATTTGTATTTTTATATAGCTCAGAGAATGGATCAGTACCAAGATGCCCTGCCTGCTCTGATGATTCAGATGAAGATGCCATCATCAAAGAAGACCAGGTAATTATCTTTTATATTGTTCTGATTTTCCAACCCTAGATGCCTCCAAAGCCTATGACTATTTATAGGCAAACAGAATTACCATGTCGATGTACTGTAAACTGTTTTTAATTTTGACACTGGGGTGCTCTGGACAAGAAACAACAATTTGATGGTTCACCAACCACGCATTTGACCCTTTTGTGAGTGGGGTCAACTGTCAATCAATCAATGATACAAGTACTTGCAATCTAGCCGGCCTGTCATGTAGAGATCATTAGGGGTCAACACTTTTGGCGGTCAAAAGAGGCGGGTCAAAGGTCATCATAGATTCATTATGGATCAAAGTCTTTCAATGGTCAAAATAATGAGATTGGTCAGCAAATCCATACTTTATCAAATTTTTATGGCACTTGGACACAATGGTCAGGATTGGATAGAAGTATGTGTGAACCTTAATGTGAGTAAGGTATAAAGATCAAGTCATACCCAGACTGTGAAGTATTTTTTAAATTTCCTTCCCTTGAAAACCAAACCTTAATTGACTGCCATTAATGCATGTGATGTTATAACTGCATAAACATAAACAGAAAAGTGGTGTTGAGTAGCATAGCAAACCGGTTTGTGGAAGAGATTGAATTGAATGAGGATCTGGGGTGGGGTGCGGGGTTAGTCAAGTTTGGTTTAGGTAGTGGTTTGCTGGTACATGTACCCATAAAAATGTCAGGTCTTAACACTTAAGTGACCAAGGGGGATAGTTGTTCCTGGGGGCCCTACAACAGGTTGCGCGAAACGCGAACAAAATTACATCGCCGCTTCATGTAATTGTCAAACTTAACGCAGCAGGTCCCTCAGTGGCAAAAAAATTCAAATCTATCCTGTCGTTTTTGTGCTAATAAGCATTAAGTGATTTTTCAAGGGTTTTAGATTTGTTTTTCCCATAAGATCAAAACCGAATAACTTAATTCTAATTTTTGTTTTGGTAATGTAATTATACTTGCAATGTGCAAATTTGAGCAACATTTTATGCGAAAATTTCTTCGGGAACGCCTTGTGGTCTATTTTGAGGGTTGTGTGTATGGGTTGTGGACTAAATATTAGATGATTTATTACCGGTGAAATGTCAAAATAAATGTGTAATGCAAATTTGAGTTAAATTTAGACAGTTAATTGTTATTTTCTGTGAAATATTTGTGCTATTTTGGTGCAAAAGGCACAGCTTGGCATGCATTTTCAGCACAAAAATAAATTTGTATTTTTGTTTTCCCTCGGAAATTATGTTTTTTGTTTATTATCGGTGTATGTTAAGGTATCAAATGATGTAAAAATAGAAAATTTATGTTTTCAAACAAACAGCCAGGTTAACTGGTCCATTAAAATCAAATTATTTGGCTGACATAACAGTTTTATTATGCCTTTTTGCCTTTTCTGTTTAGTTTAATGTATTTCGGATGTACATAAACTTACCTTGTAGGGGATTTAATTTTTTTATATTTTAAGTAGTTTCACCACCTGTGAGAGAATAAAACTGCATGAATCCAAATTCTTAGTGTAACCACCAGATCGAGTTGTTGCTTATAAGAATAATATAATGTGTGAAGTGAATGAAATCAAACTCACACAGAGACAGATAAAGATGCACCTTAAGCATGAGCAAAATTTAACCCTTAAAAACTAGTAAGTTTTGAAAATTCCTAATCCTGGTTTTGGAGTAACTTTATCAAACAATAGTCAATTATTGACTACTACTTCAAGTTTTCTAACTGACAAATCCATTGACTATTTTAATTAATATTGATTTAGATCAATACCTCTATTGTTTAGATCAATAATTGATGTCTGTTGGTATTGTATTTCCTTTACTGACATCAATAATTTCCAATAATCCATTTACAAATCCATCAATCTAATGGGCAATTACCTTCTTGAGATCATGAACACCTTAGCTAAACCATAAACATGTAGATGTAATTGACTGGCGATTCTAGACGCCATTGGTAGTTAAGAGTTAACTATTTCTTTTAATATTAGTTAGGAATACTAGTACTGGGTGTTTAAACCTAGCTGAACCACTTTCAAACTTTAACACCCACTGTTATTTGAATTCATAATGAGTCATGCTTAAGAAAAGGCATTCTTGTAGATTACATTTTATTTAATTTCAACCCTGATTGAGAAATATCCCTTGGAGTTTGAAATGCTTTTCAGGTTTTTAAACATTGTTAAAATATACCACATATATGTAAGCATGATGATTTCAATATTTAAAGAATGTGCCTATTCAAAAAAATCAAGTCAGTGCCAAGCTGATATTTATAGGCAATAATATTGCCTAATATTGGCTTATTGACATTGGAAGAAAGAAAAACACTAAGTCAGATATTCTGATCTCTTCTTACAAAATAAAGCATTATTTTGGGTACTGACGGATTTTCACAGGAGTTTTTTATGTAGGTTTACTATATCAGATACAATTGCCTCTTCATCATTCTTAAATATAAAAAAGCAGTGGTTCTCAACTAACATTGCGCGTAGCTAATTTGGTGCTTTGACCTGCACTGATTGGGACTTTAATGACCATCTCAAAAGCGATACATTAATAAAATACACTGAGAAAAGGGCACATTTTGTGCTTTGCCCTACAATTTTTCTTATTCATGTGGCGCATTGGAATAACAAGTTGAGAACATCTGGTTTAAAGTAAATCTGCCTAGGGTGGCGAAACTCCCTAAAAACATTTGACAGGATGTGAGTCCACATTGACCCCCATTTTCAAACCTCTCACCGAATGACCCCCTTTTCCGAAGAAAACTCTGCAGGATATCTAATTGTAAAGAGGCATGTCCACTGTTGTCTGACACAAAGGGAAGTACCCTTTTAATTTTTTACAGGTTGCTCTCACTGAATGACCTCTATTTTCAACATGCTCTCTCACCGAATTACCCCCATTTTCTGAAGAAAACTCTAGGCAGGATATATTGTGATCCACAGTTGTCTGGCACGAAGGGAAAAACCCTATCCAGACATCACTTGCAAATAAATATCAAATAAAAATAAATCTCACTAAATGACCCTTGTTTTCATAAATAAGTTAGTTTTACTATGTATTTTCTGATGATTTTGGCTCTATGGGAATGTTTACACCTGTGGATCATACGTAATAGATTTTAATACCCCAAGGATAATTATTTCATGATTTTCATAGTTGTTCAAACACCTCACTGGAAGACCTCAAGTTTTGCAATAAATTTGAGTGCCTCATTTAATGACCCCGTTTTTCAATGCAATGAGATCCTCACCAAAAAACCCCCTATTTTTTACTGTCCTCACCGAATGACCCCCTTTTTTGAGAGCTCCTCACTGAAAGACCCCCTTTTTTCTTTATTTAGAATGTCACTGAAAGACCCCTCTTCTGAGGTCCGTGCCACAGACCCCCCAACACTTTCAAATTCGAGTGAACCCTCCCCCGGGTTAATGTTCAACCCAATACCAATTTGATCATGCAGTCATTTCCTGGGCTCAGGGCCAAAAATGTGGTGGAGGATGTGTATACCTAAAAAACCCAAGGTGTCAAATAATTGTTGTCACAATTTAAAAAATCAGAGTCACCTAAAGCATTTGGTGATTCAGATCAAACCAGTTCTTAAGTCAATACATAATTATAGTCATTTTGATTCAAAAAGATTACATCTACAATGACTAGCTGTAACATGTGTTGTCTATGTTGATGCAATTTTACAATCTTGATAGCTGACTAAAGAAAATTGATTAAATCTTTTGAGATGGTAACATGTGATTTATTTAAAAATAACTATCAATGAGAGAAAACCATAGCAACCAGCCTGTTTGGCAAAGGCTGTAAGAGATTTAAAATGCACATAATTATTTGCAAATACCTGCATCTTACATGAATATTTTTATCAAAAGGGTGTTTTTACGATTGTTAAAATGATATATATTTGTGAAAATGCACATCTATGAGCTTTAAGAGTTGCTGACAACCTTTTTCTCTCTTGTTCAGTATAATTATATGACATGATCAACTGGAATGTTCGAGATGTCAGAAATGTTGATTTTAACTTCTTTAGGGTAATAAAAAAGAACATATTGGTTCATTCATTATTTTAATAAGTCAAAAGAATTAATGTACATAGAATTATGGCAAATTACCAATGCTGAGGTTTGGGTTACAAATATGTAGCATTTTTTAGAAGTTTGTAATATCAAATAAAGCAAAAGTGGAAATTGTCAACATGTGACACAATTCTTTAATCAAAATATCACATGTATCAAGTGTGACCATCCACCTCAAACCTCCAGTAAAGTCGGTCCCTTGTCAATTCTGTTTTTATTGGGACTATAAAATGGGTCCCGTCCGTGTGTCCGTCTGTGTGTCCGTCCTTGATGAAAATGTTATTTAGTAGCTGGGTAGGCCCAGAAGCGAACTGGATCCAGCAAAATATGATAATTAAGTACCTAATTTGCATAATTTATGCATAAAATGGTTTAAATAGCATAATTTTATAGCATATATTTATTCATGAGCGGAAAATATGCTAATTCGGTACCTAATTTGCATAACTTAGTTCGAAATTTTGTCTATTTTTCAATTTTGTCTGATTTCAAAGGTTAAGGTGTCAAATTTGGTCGCCTTGGACCAGCGATCAAAAGTGTCGATGGTAACCCCGTCGTCTGACCTTTCCGTTGGGGTCAAATTTTCAACTTTGTCCGATTTCAAAGATCAAGGTGTCAAATTGTTTGTCTTGGGCCAGCGATCAAAAGTGTCAGTGGTGACCAGTCGTCCGACCTTTCCGTTGGGGTCAAATTTTAAACTTTGTCCAATTTCAATCAATCAATCAATCAATCAATCTTTATTTGTTTTCATCTCACATAATAGACAATGATAATTTATAATGATACAGTTTAAAATTATACTACATAAGTCTAGTCTATACAGAGATGTGGATGCCATCAAAAACGCAAAGCGTGTGGCAGATGGCACCCATAATAGGGTTACAAGATGAGAAAAAAAATATATAAATATATATCAAGACACATTAAACATAAAAACATTGATGACGATATTTCATACGTCTCAGTACCGTCTGTATAAAATAAATCTAACGGGTACAATATTATTTAAGATATGTAAAATAATTATACTTGTATAATAAAAGTAATTATACACGTACTATGCCTATAGAATGTGTATTTAGACGTACCACAAGTGATTTGTTTCATAAAAGTAGTTTATTGACGGCAAATTTCAAAGATTAAGTTGTCAAATTGTTTGTCTTGGATCAGCAATCAAAAGATACTGAGTGGCATCTCTGTAAATAGAACATATTTGCAGAGATGTCACTCAGTATCACTAATAAATCCTGAATTTGCAGGATTTTTTGCAAGTTTCAGGATTTTTAGTGATATTCTGTGAATAGAAATATTTTCAGCTTTAAAATAATATTTGTTAGATCAGGTTCTTTAATTATGACATTGCATTGATCAGTCTTGAAAACTTCTAAAGTGTAGATTTTTATCTTGCTCCACTTCAAATTGTTGCATTTTTACAGCATTTAGTGATAAAACATTTGTATTCATTTTTGCCAGGTTCATCCAGATTTCCCGGCAAGAAAACAAGTAAGAACCTTAGATGTGAAGTGCCGAAATGAAGGCTGCAGATGGGCAGGTATCCTGAATAAGTACATCTCAGTAAGTATTGCCTGGGAGGGGGTTGGGGCAGGGTGGTAGTCATATAGGTTCATCTGGATTTCCCAGCGAGAAAACAAGTGAGAACCTTAGACATGAAGTGCAGGAATGAAGGATGCAGGTGGGCCGGCATCCTGCAAAAGTACATCTCAGTAAGTATTGCTTGGGAGGGGTTGGGGGTCGGGTAGTAGTCATGTAGGTTCATCCGGATTTCCCAGCAAAAAACAAGTGGAACCTTGATGTGGAGTGTAGAAAAGAAGGATGCAGGTGGGATGGTATCCTGAATATTGACAATGGAGTGAACAAGATGGACAATATAAGAATGAAAAAGTTAATTCTCCACCTCTAAATCTATAGGCCTACAACATTGCCAAATTTCACACTATATTTCCAGTTTAACAGAGAAAGAAATACAATAATGTAGTTTAGTGCAATGTTCTGCCTAAGATTATTGAATTAACCTTTTATTAAACAGCATGAATTGATCAATAGTTAAAATTATTTTAAAAATTAGAGTTTGATCTTATGCAAAGTTCATTTTAAAATTTAAGATTATCTGCTTTATCTTATCAGTTTTAAATCTCTTTGCCATTTCCTCTGTTATACAAATAATTAATGAATGTACAAGTTCAATGACCACTCATTGTATTGTTTACTGTATATAGATTTGTTTACTATTTCACTTATTCTTGATGTACAAAGAAGAAAGGCAGCATTTGCAAATGTGTTACAATTAAAAGTTCAAATTCACTTCAATCCACTTCCATGCTAGTAGTTAGTAAATTGTATTTGATATAGATGGAAGATACCTCCAGTTTTGAAATAGCCCGGGAAATAGCATTGACCATCTGCTCATTAGTCAACATGTCATAAGTCATGTGTGCAGGAATTCTACAAGGAAAAAGAAATACCTATGCCTACGTATAATCTGAAATGCACAAACTGCATTCTTGATTCACAAAGCAGATTAACTACAGGAAATGGTGTCTACCACCAGTCTTCTGGATATGATAAGAAATACCTCAAGAGTGATTTTGAAGAATATATTGTTTAATCCCACAAAGTTCAAAAGTGAACAGCTTCAATAAAGTCAATAAAGAGATTCCCTGATCTGAATAAATGCACATGGGATAACAAAAAAGTTCAATAAGTTTAAAGTTCCAATCAAGTTCAAATTTCCAGT
>JXSR01S011053.1:31015-43433 GCA_000969725.1 Ophiothrix spiculata
ACTTCTGTAATTTATATTGTTGTTGTTTTAATTCTTTGGTAAATAAAGTAGATGGTATTCAGGATCAAACAGTGCAATGATATACTTGTTGTGCACTTCTTGCACAAACTTTTTCAACCACAAAATGTAATGATCGTACACTTTTAACATGATGACCGCGCTTAAAATCTTGTATGTCATCATGATGTTACGACAAAAAGTGGCATTATGACACCAAATCAGTGCACATCAGCATAGCTCTTATTGATTGATTGTGGCTATAGCCACTGAAAAATGTTGTAATATTTATTAATCCTTTTTTGAAAGTCATGACCTTATAAAAAGGTTGACAAGTCTTTTAGCTGTTGTCATACACCTGAATTCTCACTAGATACGACTGCATAATCATCACATGATCAGTGCACATTTGCTTGTTCAGCATAACTCATAACTTATGCATTGTGGCTAGGTAGCCGCTGAAAAATGTTGTAAATGTAATATGTATTCATCCTTTTTTGAAAATCATGACCTTTTAAAAAGGATGACTGCAGTCTTTTACAGGGCTTCATTTTTAAAAAATGCTGAAGAGCTATAAATAACTCTCCTGAAAGGTTCAAGGAAATTGCTAGTTGTCAGGAGAGTGATTTGAGGTCATACCATTAGATATTAGCTGATTTTAGCAGTTTGAGGTGAGCTAAATATTGCTCTCCTAAGAGACTGTTTAAGCGAGCATTGGAGAGCAATAGCTCTAGTTCGCCTTAAAAATGAAGGCCTGCTTTTAGGTGTTGTCATACTCCTGAATTCTCACTACATGATACAACTGCATAATCATCGATCACATGACTTGCTATTTATCATAAACATACAAACCGAATCTTACAAGTGTTGAGTCATCATTATTGATCATTTAGTGCCATGATGGCCACGATGATGAAAATGGCCAAATAAAAGATATCGTAAAAAAGGGATGACAGCTGTAATAAAGGTGTTGTCATTAATTATCATCACATGATATGACTGTGTAATCATCACATGACTTGCTATTTATCATACACACATGAACCGAACCTTACAAGTGTTGATTCATCATTATTGATCATTTAGTGCAATGATGGCCACGATGATGATAATGGCCAAATAAAAGATATCTTAAAAAAGGGATGACAGCTTTAAAGGTGTTGTTATGAATTGTCATCACATGATATGACTGTGTACTCATCACGTGACTTGCTATTTATCATAAAACATGTGGCAGTGCTACAGAGGAATGGGTCCTAATTGCCCCCTTAAGGATTTCTGGAAAAAATAAAAAGACCGAAGTAAAATTGAATGGGATAAAGGAAAAGCAAAAGAGAAGAGAGGAGCAAAATGAAATTTGAAGAAATGTTGTAAAAATTGTTAAAAATGTTACTTGAGAAATTGAAAATGAAATGGTTATTAGTCGTCTCTGTGCTTGTGAGACCTTTTTTTTTTGCTTTTTAGTCTTCAGAAGCTACATCATAAAATTGTGGGTGAACCTTTTGGGCCTCATTGACAGGTGTTGAGTCATCATTGTTGATCATTCAGTATCATGATGGCCAAATATAAGAAATCCTAAAATCTTCAACTTGGATTAAATTGAAATGTGAGGAATGTTGAAAAAAGAACTTATTGAATGGTTGAAATTAATTAGTAACTGGCACCCACCATGTCCTAAGCAAAATAAAGGAGTTTATGCTTCAATTGGAATAAGAAATTCAATAATTCTTGAATAACAAAATAGTAACCATGGTAATGACTAGGGGAAACCAATGACATAGTTATATGCTGCCCTCTATCTACTAGTGGTATTTCAACAACTTCCACTGGAATGAATTATTTTTTATTTGTTCTATGTGTATAATACAAAACAGAGAAGTTATATTGCTCTATTCTGATCTGATCAAAACCATTATTTTCATTATATACAATAAATAGTGACAATTGCTCACTCAAGCTAAGTTTAACACAATACTAGGGTGTTATAGCTAGTTTTGAATCCCCTTTTATACCTGTATTTAAAACAATGAAAAAGCAATGTGTTTTAATCTTTGTAGATAACGCCAATAGTATCAAGTGTGGTGCAATTTTTGTTCTGTAACATTTTAGGTGGACCAATATTTTAGGCTGTACATTCGACCATTCAAGGGACATTTGCTCCCTATTACTTCAGTCAATCTTCTCAAACCAGAGATCAATATGATAAGATGTTCACTTAAAGTGAGCTTTCTACATTTGTTCAGTTAAGTTTTGTCTCAGGTGCACCAAATGTGTTTGGACGTACGCCCTTACTATACCGATTGACATGAATTGAGCCAGTCACGGTCAATTGTGTTTTACTAATGCCCTCTCAAAACAAATTTGATATATAAATAAAACAAATATTGATTGCTCTTAGTAATACAATAGTACAAACTATTTCCTGTCAGTGATCTTGAGACGTATACTTTTTCTCGCAAAATAATATACAGTCTCAAGATCACTGCGGGCAAATAGCCTTTACTATTGCCCTCATGAGCAGTCAATATTATACAAATATTGATTGCTTTGAGGGGCATGGTTTAAATTATTTTCCCGAGGTGATCTCAAAACCATATATTCATGGTTTTGAGACCACCGAGGGGAAATAATTTTTACCATACCCGTACAAAAAGCAGTCAATATTCGTTTTATATACCGAATATATAGATTTTTGTCCTCTGGTTGGTTAAAAGAACAATTTTAGCAATCAAAGAGCCCGATGATAATTTACGATATTTGTTTCTCTTTTCATTGCTTACCACGTCGTATTGTGCGCACAAGATAACTAGCTGACACACTGCAGCGCGTGTTTGACCATGAACGCTTATAGTCGCGCACGTAAAACTTGTGTTACAGGACGCAAAATACATTGAGTGGGCCTAGTGAAAACTATGCCCGGGGCATAGTAAATTTATAGGGCCTAGTTAAACCCAGACCCTCACTTTTAACCAAACAGAGAACAGAAATCTATATATTCCCCACAGTTGACTTGAAGATCATAATATTGATAGGCTCTCTTATTCTTATTCAGATGGAGGCACATCAAGATTTCAGAACCGGAACATGTTTACATAGAACCAGGCCTTGTCCTTATGTTAATCTGGGATGTACATATAAGGTAAGGAACATGATAGAAATGACGCTCATCCAAAAAAACGCTGGCGTAATGAATCAGGTATGATTGACAGCAATGATGGCTAATCGGGTTTAGTTATTGAACTGAAATACATGTGTGATCTACAGATAAGACGATGTTGCAGTGGTCAACATAGAAATTAAAACTTACATGCACTAATGAGATAATGCATCAAAAATGTGCTGAAAACACACACAAAATGCACTTGCAAAATACACATGCACTGAGCAAATATTACATGCATTTGCACATGTGTAAAAACCCATATTTCGAACACTGATGGTGTCATCATTTATGTATTCTACATTGCTGAGCTAGGCTTGATCAATGAACCAAAGTGGGATGAATTTATAGTACTCTTATCAGAATGAAAAGTGTATGAAATTTCTAAAAAAGGGTGGTTTCAAAGAATTTTCAGTATAAAGGGTGGGGTTCAAACCCACTGCATACAGTGCTCACAGCTCGCAGGTGTCTTGGGAAAGATAATCTTTTGAGCAAGCTCCGGGCAGGCTCCGCACGGAACTCGGTCGAGGCTCGCGCAAGCATTGGCCGCATTGGCAGTGAGTAGGGAAAGAACTCACAAATCTTTAAATCATGTTGAAAGTGAGTTGTAATTGAGCTTTGAAATTTTGAAAGAGTATCTACCGATGGTCAGGCGCTGCTCGCCGATGCCCGACCGAGTTGACACATTTAGACATTTTTACTACTCAACAAACTACTTGTTTTTAACACATTCCACTTAACATATGATTAAACAGTGTGTGTTGTCATATATAATGGAACTTATGGCCCATATTTTTTTTGAGTAATGCAAGTTTTACATACAAAACATTGCTGAAGATCAGCAAACACAATTTTTGCTGTAACTTTTTAATTTCTAACTCTATCAAGGTCAATGTATACATATTGTGAAAGGAAATTTGATGAGGAATTCAAAAATGCAGGAACTTATGACGTGGGGTTTATATTTTCACCTAATCTTCCAAAATGGAATGTTTCAGCCATAAAATATGGTAATGAAAATACAAATATGAGCAATATTTTGGTATCAAATCTTAAAAAGTTGAATCAACTGCTATCCAATATTTTTAATTGGTGGTTTTTTTTTTCATTTGTTCTGCCCAAAATCTACAGGTCATGGCTGGAGCTGAAGCGATGAGGCAACATCTTCAGAATGAAGTGTTATATCACACAGAAATACAGGTAGCTAAAGTTGATGCAATGCTTGAACAATGTAAAATGTGGCTTCAAAGTCAGTCTGCTATATCAAAACTGACATTAGATGTGTCAGATGCTGTGGAGGGAGAAGAATCAACTGAGGAAGGTGCATGTGCGTCTTCAAAACCTCAATCATCTAGTAAGCTTATAAATCAACTGGTACCAATGTTGCAAGAAATGTTTGTGACGCGAACTGAACAAACTAGCAGTTCGGCAAACAATTCTGTAAGTAGTGCCGACAAAGAGATGTATGATGGGAAGATTAGGGCTATGGAGCATGAAGTTAAACAAAGTGGGGAGGAGTTGAATAAAATGAGGACTTTATATGCCGTTCTTGACAAGAGAAATGAAACATTTCAAGAAGTTGTTGCCGTTTTAAATAATCAGCTTGAGTTTGTGGTCGAAAAGACAAATAATTTGCAAAAAGATAACCGTCGTCTGCGTGAAACCATTGATCAATTAGAAAAACAAGTTAATGCCCAAGATCAAATGTCAACTGTAAAAGCGGTTACGATTGCGGATCAAGATTTACGTATCCAGGCATTAGAGGCATCCTCATATAATGGTATTTTGATATGGAAAATAACAGATTTTGCTCAACGGAGAAGTGAAGCTATGAGCGGCAAAACTACATCATTTTACTCACAGCCATTTTATACTAGTTACCACGGATATAAAATGCGAGCACGCATTTATTTGAACGGTGATGGGGTTGGTAAAGGAACACATTTGTCGTTATTTTTTGTCGTAATGAAGGGCGACTATGATAATATTTTGCGTTGGCCATTTCGACAGAAAGTTACATTTATGATTGTGGATCAAAGTGATCGTAAGCATGTGGTGGATTCGTTCCGCCCTGATCCAGCTTCTTCGTCATTTCAGCAGCCAAAAAATGAGATGAATATTGCGAGTGGATGTCCAATGTTCTTGAGTCTTGAGCTTTTGGATAGTAACAGCCACCAGTATGTTAAAGATGATTGTTTGTTTGCTAAAGTCATTGTGGACATCTCAGATCTTGAAAGGATGTAAAATCACCGATACGTTTCCTTTAATGACCTATATTTTTGAATCTTTAGATTTTTTGAACACAACATTCACCAGTGAATTAAAGATAATTAATTATAACTCATGTTAAAAGAATGAAAGATTTTGATTTTTTTTGTGGTTATAACTAGTTAAGAAAATCATGTCCTTTGTTTTTGTCTCGCCTGAAAATTTTTCAGAAGAGACATACCATTCCTTAAAACTGTCTGCCGTCCGCATTTCTTGTCCGGAGCAAATCTCGGAAAACGTATGCCCTATGTTAATGATATTTGGTGAGTGGGTAGGGATGGAGCTGAACTGGCGCTGCGTACAATTTGAACGTCCGACCTTAAACTAGGGGTCAAAGGTCAAAAGAAAGGTCAAATTTTCAACCTTGTCCTATTTTAAAGGTTGAGGTGTCAAATTATTCGTCTTGGACCAGCGATCAAAATTGTCAATGGCGACCCTGTCATCCGACATTTCCGTTGGGGTCAAATGTCCGATTTCAAAGATTAAGGTGTCAAATTGTTCGTCTTGGACCAGCGATCAAAAGTGCCAATGGTGACCCCGTTGTATGACCTTTCCCTTGGGATCTACCCCACAACTGAATGATTAAGTATATAGCGGTCAATTCAGTAGGCGGTCGATACGCAGGCGAGACTACTGGTTCGCGAACCATGTTTTTTTAAATTTTGAGGCATGGTGACGGGTAGCAGTGATTAAGTTAAAAATGAGATTAATCTCAGATCTCAAAATGGTGTGCTCAGAGTGAAACGATTTCATCACTGCAACATTGCTCTATACACAGTCTTTACATGCAGCAATGAGAAGTTCTCTTTAAAATTTCAAGACTGCGTATTGATCGATGTTCCAGTGATTAAATTGCTGGACTCTGAACCACTAAAAGAATGTTGTAAAAGAATATGTAAACTTTTGAGCTTTTGGACAATAACAGTAAGTAGTATACCAAAGATCCTTTCTGTAGATAAGGGGCAACTTCAAAACTCAACCGATTCCTTGAAACACTGAAACTTTGGCAGTTTGTGGATAAAAAGGTTCCATTTGTAATTGCATTGTGTTAGTACTCATTTCTTATTTCTGAAACAGTTCAATTTTAAGTTAGGCCGAGGATATTGACACGATGATCATTTCAATAACCTCGCCCAAAATGGCTATAGACATGATGATCGTTTCAATAACCTCGCCCAAAATGGCTATAGACACGATGATTGGGTATGGGAAAGTGAATGGCACTATCTATGGAGCCGAAATGCTCACTGATGCTCAAGGGGATGGCAACAAAAACAGTGGAAGGAGGAAGGTCACAGTGACTTTGCTCGCCATTATTGTCTCTTGTTTGTTTTACTCCTTTCTTTTGGTCAGTGCCACGGACGGCAGAGGACAAAAATGCAACTTCAAGAATCAAGTTGACATTCTGAAATCTGAATACATGTAGCATCAGAAACTCTCCGGTTATAATATTACCAATTGATTCAATGTAACTCAACTTCCTCCTGCCACCATTGCTATCCCCTTGAGTATCAGTGAGCATCGGCTCCATAGACATTCACTTTATCACACCCAATCATCGTGTCTATAGCCATTTTGGTTGATGGGCGCACGATCATCATGTCTATAGCCATTTCGGGCGAGGCGCACGATCATCGTGTCTATAGCCACTTCCTTTAAGTTATCCCTTGTGTCTTGTTAATTTATCTTTAATGTTGTAGAACTGTATGTGAATATGATTTGTTTTTTGAAAATCTAACTTACCAGCGTTATATCAGCGTGCAGAGCACATGAACCATAGCAATTACTATAGTATTTAAAATACCTTCAATGTTGAACAGTGCTTCGGAGTCGCTTCAAAACTCAACCGGTGGTTGACCGCCCGGAACCGCCGGCTGTTGCTATAATATTGTTCATAACAATAGCAATCGGCGATTCTTGGCGGTCAACTGTCAGTTGAGATTTGAAGTGATCCTTTCACTATGTGGTTGGCTAGTGGCTGATACATCTGACTCGTCCTGTAAACAGCAGTTGTACATGAGACGAAAACTTCAGTGAAGTGTTTGTTAAATGGTGATTCAACACAATCTGAATTTAAACAACCTATTGTAAGAAAGTTGCACAATCCCTGATTGCAATGCACCACCCACCCATGTCCTTTGTTTTACATTCAAAACAAATCAATTTTCATGGCATCGGGACAATTACTGTAAACGCCAATATATCCGCGCTCAGTAATTTTCGCGCTCAGCTAATTTTGGACCATTTCGTGCGTTTTTATTTTCGCGCATATGAACATTGTCCGTCTATAATAGAATTCCATTCGCAACACATCCACAATAATTTTCGCGGTACATTTATTTTCGCGCTATTTTCATTTTGCGCGAAAAGCGCGAAAATAAATGTAGCGCGAAAAATATCACTTATACAGTAGCAGTTGTTTAGTAAAGGGGCGATTGATGGGTAATCTGGTCAATGGTCCTGATCTGGAATTTATTTCAACAAATGGCCATAAATAAAAAAGTATAAGCATATTTAAGTCAAATCATTGGGAGGGTATTAATATCTATCAAAAACAAATCCAACAAGCTAAAACATATCTTAAGTCATGGGTGACAGGAGGCACTTCATTTTAATACTTTATAGTATTATATACTTTAATTAGCAAATTTGCAGACTCAACTAGTGATTTTGGCCAAATGCCTCTTCGACTTTTGTCAAATGGTGCAAGCTCAAAATTCTTAGTGGGATCATGGATGATGATGGTTAGTACTTTGCTGGGTGACTAGTACAAACACACTAAAAGGCCATTCAAGATTGATTTGTCCTTGGCAGCATCTTTGCCATTGTAGATTTGTGTGAGACATATTAGTAGCCAGGGAACCAGCATGTGTAGTAGTCAGTAGAGTCCATGTTGTCAAACAGGCATACTATTTGTGATGACTCACCCCGAAACAGGGGACTTTGGGAAAGAACACTTTTCGAGATACTGATATAAAATTGGATGGATTGAGCATGATACAAAAAGATATTGGTCGAGCTATGAGTTTTACGAAATATCGTGCGAGACGCGCAGCGTCGAGCTCGATATTTCTAAAACTCATAGCGAGACCAATATCTTTGAGTATCATGCGAAAAAATCCATCCAATTTTATCATTATTATGTTCAAAATCTGACATTTTGTTTCCTGTCCAATATCCCTGTCCGATTTTGTTGGAAATCGGTCAGCTCAGAACATAATAATGGTAAAAATAGGTAGACAAAAATAAAGAAAATAATAAGAATTTCCAGCAGATTTTCTGTTGTAAAATTTGATTGCCTTGATCGATTTCGACAAAAAAGGTGTCATTTTAAAGCTTAGAAAATGTTGTAACAGATGAAATGATAAACTCAAAATTGATATCATCTGCAAAGTCCCCCCTTTCGAGGTGAGTCATCACATATGTGTGAGTTAATTTATTTTGTTATTTTATTTTATTTTATTTTTTTTGGCATCATGAAAGAAATTTCGGTTTGGGATGGCAACACAATTGGAATATGATCAAGGACTAAAGAGCACAATTAAATATTGCATGTTCATAAATGTAAATTGTGTATATAGTTAATTTATTACAATTAATGATCGTTGTGTAAACATGATAAATATGTGCAGTGGCGTGCCAAAATGGGGCCCGTGGGGAAAGTCCATTTGGGGATCTGTACAATAAAAAGATAAAAAGGTGAGGAGAGACAATTCAAAGAAAAGAGAAGAAAAATTATTAAAAGTGTTATTAAAAAATCATTGAGAAAGTTGTCTGTATGCTCGAGAGACCTTTATTATTTATTTAATTTTTTGGGTTTTTATCTTTTTGAAGCTACATCAAAAATTTGGGGTAAACTTTTTTCTTTTGAGTGTCATGTTATTCGGAGAGATGGATGCCAGTGCTCCACCACCAAAAAAATCTTGTGCACGCCAGTAAATGAATATGTTGCATCATGTTACAGTACAATTGTACATGTTGCTCATTGTAGCATATATCTGATAGATACTCATCAGTATACATCATAAATGATTCAATATTTTGCCATAAAATAACCCTTGTTATATATATATATATATAGTAGTGTACTACGGGTGATTTTCACATATAATGCCAGAGATGCCACTTTTCAGGTTTTAACCTGAAATCAGTTTTTTTAGAAGCTCAAACCATGATTTCAGGTTTTTTTAAGATCTCAAATTTACATATTTTCGGCCTTTTTGGAGTATCTTTCAAGAATTTTTGGCTTTTTCAGGTTTTTTTTCAATGAAGTCAGTGGCATCTCTGAATGCGGAAATTTGCAACCCCTATATTTTACAGCAAATTCTCCAGATCCCCATATGTGGTACCAATGTGTATCACTCCCCTCATTCCATTAATACCAAAATCAAGGTCATCCATTATTGTATGACATCACTATGATATTCTTATTACCAAAATGAAAAATAAGTGCATGCATGTTTGTTTAGAAAATATAGGCAAAAATCACAATTTTCTAAGAAAATTGTAGATAACCATATTTTGTAAGTTGTGACTGCATGATTAAAAATAGAAAGTAAAATAAATATGTTCAAAGGATGCCATGTTAGGAATATACACCAAATTTGTAAAACACATGTTTACTATTTTTACTTACCATTATAAAATGATGTTATTATTCGGAAATGAGAGTTGGATGAAAGTGAAAGTTCTATGCAAGGCCAAAAACATATTGTGTTTCTGGTCCAACTTCCTCCCAAGATACAGGGACTATTAAATGAACATATGTGGCTGTCAAGGCCGTATGAGCCGTAAATGCCAGAAACTTTTCGCTACAGGTGAAAATACATGTCAAGATCGTAATTTGCCAAAATTTATTTTTTGACAGATTCACAATATAGCTCTGGTTCTGGTTGTTCACGATTCAACACCCCAGGTGGGGAAAATGAATTGGTAAAAACAATCCTTACTACAAAATACCAGCAAAGTTTCATTTCAAGAAAAATGATAGGAAATGTGAAATGAATCTGCATAATTTTAAGACAATCAACAGAAAGTATAGGGCTTACTGATCTTTGAATGTGTTTATCTCAGTTATACATTTTACTCCATGACAACCTTTGACGGACCATAAGTTGACTTCTAGAAATTGTGAGAGGTGTCATTTACGGCTGGTTTGGGATGGACGATCACATATGGTATTACAGTATTAGTATTAGTGAAATAACATTTATGTTCTTCCCACTGATGATGAAACAAATATGACTTATAAATTAAGGTATCTATATGTAGGTTGAACAAATTATTGGTGTAATTGACAGTTTAACATAATACTCTTTTCTATACTGTTGAGTAAGAAATCTATGTATAGTGTATATGAACAAATTACTATTATAATGAGAGATTTTACCATAATTAAGGGAAATGAGTTGCATGTCAGTATTTTTCAAATTGATTTTTTGTTACAATGTAACTTTTAGTCAAAAAGGCTATATATTCAAATTAAACCCCATTCTTTTTGGTCATTTGGTCCAGAGATTTGACATTCCTTGAACTTAAGAAACAATGAAAAACAAAGGATTTTCTACCTTCATTTCCTTGTAACACAGAATAAACAATTCAGACATCACACTCATTCTCTTTAATCATATCACATATAATGTCTCGTTTATATAATATGCTTTGAATATTTTTGATAAGGCGCATTATAAGTACTATATGTATGTATGTATGTACCGTACCTGAAAGTATTTGTTATTCAGTCAGATTTCATGTATAATAATGACTATTTAAAAAAAAAAATATGCAGATGTATGCTGTATTGATTTTTCATCATAAAATCTTCATTCTAATCCAATAGTGCCCTTCAGATTGTTGCATCAAATCTGAGAGTGGACTCTAAACCAACCCTAGGCTGTGATCACATAGAACTATACTATTTGGGTATACGGTGCACGATTTTACCTGGGCACGCATATAGATTCAATCAAAAACATGAATTTGATGCTACCGGGTCACATAAGAGGGCACTATTCGGAAAAAAAGTGTAGCTTGCCATGCCTGTATAAAATATAGCCATCGAATAAAAGGGATCGAATAGTGACTAGCGTATACCGTATACTTCTATGTGATCGCATCCTTAGTGTAACCAATTGTTTGATCTAGTTTAGCTTGTTAAGGCATCAAGAAAACAATTGTGAGAAGATAGCATGTAATTTTCTCCCACCTACCCACCCACTTGTTTTCATCATGGCACCAGAAACAATTACTAATCCATAGTTTGGCCTAAATAATTGTTCCGTTATGAGTATCCTGTATCAAAACCAAAGTGGAAACAATTAGGGAAATAGTTTTCTTTCATTGACAAGCTTGTTTCCTGGACCTTGCATTGTTTGCGGAACAAGTTAAGTCCATATTGTGAAATCTGTATTCTGTCTGTTTTGTTTAGGTGACCAAAATAAACATAAATAGTTGTTGACTATCCCTGTTACTATTTTTAAAATTTTGTGAATTTGAGTCATTTGTTGTTCCATTTTGATAGAAAAAACAGTGAAATAATTACATTGTGATGTTGCTGCACATTGTTTTTAATTAGTAATTTAGAATTTTTTGTTATATTGTGAATTAGCAAATAATAATACAATCCGGTGGGGGGGGGGTACTTAGTGGAAAGGTGGGTGCACGGACACGCGGGCGAGAACGGTTGCATTTTTAACCTCCCAGGTTTACCAAAGGCCCCTTTAAAATGGTTTACTTAATGGTTGCATTTTTCAAAAATGACCACAATTTTTTGACCAATTTTTCCTTTGGTTTACATATCAGTTGCCAAATTGGGCTTTTGAAGTGCAATTTACATTGTAAAAATGCATTGAACGGTCTAAAAAACGGTTGTTAAAGTCAAATTGGTTTACATATGGGTAGCATTTTTTTGCGTCCTCAGGTTTACAAATCGGGTGATAGTTGAAAACTCCGGCCGTGCGTCCGTACCAAACCGAAATCTGAGTAACCCCCCCC